>JARBWK010001529.1:0-18661 GCA_030556195.1 Anolis apletophallus | reverse complement strand
AACTGAACACAGCAAAAGGGACTTAAAAAGCCAAAAAAACAAAAAAATACATTACAATGCATGCACAAAAGGACATATATACAAACACACACACACACACACACACTATATAGACATATATAGGCTATATATAGACACATATATGCATCCTTAGGAGGAGGGAGAGGCAGGCAGAGAGGGGCCCATGGCTTTCCCTTCCCAACCCAGTCACCTGCCTCTCTGGCCCCCAAAGAAGTTTTAAATAATTCAAAGTTTCTATTTGTCATCTGGATTTCCAAGTATTTTACTTCAGTTGTTATATTTATTTATTTATTAACAGCAATTATATGCCACCCTACTCATCCCGAAGGGGACTCAGAGTGGCTTATTTATTGTATTTATTTATAATATTTGTACCCCGCCCTTCTCAACCCCCCGGGTGTGGGACTCCGGGCGGCTTCCAGCCGGCAACTATTAGATGCCTCCATGTACACATAATAAAAACCAATAATTACATACAGTTAAAACCTTAAGTCAATTCAATTAAAAATATGCTTAAATATAACAGCTTTGTAGCCTTATCTAGCCGGATTCTGTAGTTGGAGATTCCATCAGGCTTGTCCATAGTCCATTACCATTGCAATTGTCGTCATTGTCATTCTCAGCATAATAACCCCAAGGCCTGGTCCCCCACCCATGTTTTTACTTCTTTCTGAAGGAGAGGAGGGCAGACGATAACCTAATTTCCCCGGGGAGCGAGTTCCACAGGCGGGAGGCCACTACCGAGAAGGCCCTGTCCCTCGTCCTCACCAAGCGCGTTTGTGTCAGAGGCGGGGCCGAGAGCAGGGCCTCCCCAGAACATCTTAAACTCTGAGGTGGGACGTAGGAGGAGATACATTCGGACTAGCTGTTCCTGCCACACAGTCTACCGTCCCTCCCTTCTCTCCTTTCACTCCCTCTTTCCTTCCTTCCCTTATTTTCTTTCCTTCTCTTCCTTCCTTCCTTCATTCACTCTTTGCTTCCATGCTTCCCAGCTTACCTGTCCAAACGTATCTCCCTCTACGCCGCGCCTCGCAGTTTAAGATCGTCTAGAGAGGCCCACCTCTCAGTCGCAAGTGTCCTTGGCAAGGACAAGGGACAGGGCCTTCTCGGCAGTGGCCCCATGCCTGTGGAACTCGCTCCAGGTCGGCGTCTTCCCTCCTTTCTTTCAGAAAGAAGGTTAAATTGTGGTTCTGGGACCAGGCCTTTGGACAGCAAGCATGACCGCACTTGAGATGTTGAATGGGACTGGAATTGGCTATATGGATTGGTGACAATGTTTTTAATGCGTTTTTAACTTAATGTTCTATTTACTGTTTTAAACTGCTATATTTGTTTATATTTGTATTATCCTGGCATCGAATTTTTGCCGGTGTAAGCGGCCCTGAGTCCGCCCTCAGTGTTTGAGAAGGGTGGGTTAGAAATGTGGGACATAATAATAATAATGATAATGTTTCCTTCTCTCTTTCCTTCCTTCCTTCTTTCTTTCTTTCTCTTTCTCTCTCTTTCTTTCTTTCTCCCCTTCCTTCCCTCCCTCTTCCTTCCCTTTTTTCTGTTTCGTCATTTAGCTTTTCATCGTTTAGCTTGTTTGGGTTTTTAACTCCTTTCCGCTTTTTTTGGGGAAGGGTTTTGTGAGTGATGGTCATTAGGGGGATAGTGTCCAAATTTTGAGACAATTCGCCCATTCGTGTTTATGTCAATCCCACAAACGAACGTTACATTTTTATTTATATAGATTACCATAGCACAATATTAGTATTATATAGCTAGTGTCGTCCTGAGGAGACTGAGTAGGCCGAAGCCTGTTAGAGTCAGTGGGCCAAAGCTAGTGTCGTCCTGAGGAGAGTGAGCAGGCCGAAGCCTGTTGGAGTCAGTGGGCCAAAGCTAGTGTCATCCTGAGGAGACTGAGCAGGCCGAAGCCTGTTGGAGTCAGTGGGCCAAAGCTAGTGTCGTCCTGAGGAGAGTGAGCAGGCCAAAGCCTGTTGGAGTCAGTGGGCCAAAGCTCGTGTGTCGTCCTGAGGAGAGTGAGCAGGCCGAAGCCTGTTGGGAGTTAGTGGGCCAAAGCTAGTGCCGTCCTGAGGAGAGTGAGCAGGCCGAAGCCTGTTGGGAGTTAGTGGGCCAAAGCTAGTGTCGTCCTGAGGAGAGTGAGCAGGCCGAAGCCTGTTGGAGTCAATGGGGCAAAGCTCATGTCATCCTGAGGAGAGTGAGCAGGCCGAAGCCTGTTGGAGTCAGTGGGCCAAAGCTAGTGTCGTCCTGAGGAGACTGAGCAGGCCGAAGCCTGTTGGAGGCAGCGGGCCAAAGCTAGTGTCGTCCTGAGGAGAGTGAGTAGGCCGAAGCCTGTTGGAGTCAGTGGGCCAAAGCTAGTGTCGTCCTGAGGAGAGTGAGCAGGCCGAAGCCTGTTGGAATCAGTGGGCCAAAGCTAGTGTCGTCCTGAGGAGAGTGAGTCCTGATCAGTGGGCCAAAGCTAGTGTGTCCTGAGGAGAGTGAGCAGGCCGAAGCCTGTTGGAGTCAGTGGGCCAAAGCTCGTTTACATTGAAGAAGGTGTTATTTAATTGGTTTTTAACATAATGTATTTTTGATATATTGTTGTTGTTGTTTTTATCCAATGGAATTGTTGCCTTCTTGTGAGCCGCCATTCGGGGGCAGAGAAGGGCGGGCTATAAGTTATTGAAATAAATAATAAAAAATAATAAATAATGGTTTCATCAGAGTTAGACAGTCTTGTCTTAAATTACAGTTTTATGTAAATATTCAAAAGCATTTAACTTTCTGCAGCCTCAATAAATACAATTTTATTTCTTTTATTGCATTCACAAAGGATCAAAAGGCCTCAAGGCCGTGGGCAGCCAGCCACGTTTCCTCACAAAGGGCAGAACGGCAGTTGGAACTGTTGCCTCAGCAGCCAGCCAGAGGCAGCAGCCAATCAGAACCCTGGCCCCTGGCACACTCAGCCAATCGGCTGCTGACACCTCTCTCTCTCTCCAGTCAGCCCACCATTTCAAATCCTCTCACTCTGAGTCCAAACTCCCTCCCCTTCGCCCTTCCTTGCCCGGCTGGGACAGAAGAGAAGAGTTTGCTCCTCCTCTTTGCAGCTTGTCTCTTCTCCTCCTTCCTCTCCTCCTTCCGGTGAGTCTTCATCCCAGGCCTTCTTTCTTTCTTTCTTTCTTTCTTTCTTTCTTTCTTTCTTTCTCCAAAGGGCTGAAGAGGGAGGGCCGGAGTGGGCCCAGGCCTGGACTCGCAATGGATTGGGAGTCAATACTACAGAGCATCCGGGGGGTCCTTCCTTGGGAGGAGGGAGAGGCAGGCAGAGAGGGGCCCATGGCTTTCCCCTGCCCACCCCCTCACCTGCCTGCCTGGGTCCCCCCCCCCTTGAGCTTTTAAACAATTCAGAGTTTCTGTTTGTCGTCTGGATTTCTAAATATTTTACTTCAGTTGATTTCAAAGTCTCTGGGTTCTTCTTCACAAGGAAGCCTCTGGATCAGGAGGCACCAGCTGGGTGAATCGGGGGGGGGGGGGGGGGGGGACTGAATGGGAGCTCAATGGGAGGCCAGGTGGGCCTGGAGGCTGGAGAAGCAGAGGCCCCAGTGGAAGGAGGGCCCGGCATCACCTGGCTCTGGAATAAACAAATAGATCAGGGGCTTGGTTTTTTACTCTCCACTAAAAAGCCTCTTGAATGTCATTGTCTAATTCTGCCTTTCTTTCACACAGAAAACGTGATTGTTGGCTGAGCTTTTTGGAGCAGAGCCTGTTTTGTTTTTAAAAAAATATTGTTTATTAAATTTCCACAACTAAAAAACACAATTAACACCATAATGTGAGACATCCTAACATAGATTCTACAAACAAATGATCACGAACAAGAAGTGTAAAGGGAAAACCGTGAAGGGAGGGGAATGGGAGGGGGCATTGGGGGAGGGGGTAGGAAACGGGTGCTTCGAAATATAAGGAAGATGAAACATAGTAATCTTTTCTACTTTACTTTCTAAGCTCGCTTGAATGCATGTGTTTGCTTTCTTTTTCGTTCTATCCTTTCTTTACAGTCTTCATAATTTTTATGTAGTGCCTGAAGTAAGAGTAAAAAGAAAAAACATACTCTAAGAGCATATTTAATTTTAAACATAGATCAACATTAAATTTAAATCTGCAATAATCTCAAATTTTAATCCAATTACTAATTTCAAAATTTCTGTTTTCCTAGCCAGTCCATTTGTATCACATCCATAATGTTTAAGATCCGCTCTTCTTTTGTGGGGGCTCTTCTCCATTTCCAATATTTAGCATATCATATCTTTGCAGCAGTTGTGGTAGTTATAACATTTTTAAAAATCCATTTTTGAGTCTTTGAAATTGTCACGATGCAGGGTCTTGGCCCAGCCCCTTAATCACACACACAGAGACGGTAATCAGCTAACTATTTATTGAATAATAAGAAACAGGTGAAAAGGTAAATTGTCCATAAAAAGTATCAAAAAGTTCAATCCAATAGGTAAAGAGTCCGTAGGTAAAATCCAAAGGCAAACGTGGCAAAGGCTCCGCAAAACAATGCGGATCAAGGACTTGGTCCATGGCAAAGAACAAGGCAAAGTTCATGAACAACTCCAAGAAACTTCTTGGCAAGGCTCGAGCCGGCAACTTGGCTCCGTGGAACTCCGCTCGCTTCACTCCGCTTAGAAAAGAAGTGGCCGAGCTACTGAGGATCCTTTCCCACGGATCCTATACTTAATCACCTTGGCGAGGCTCCCGACGCTCTAGGCTTCTGCGCCAATCTGTGCTACGGGATCTAGCGCTTCTCTGGCGCTCTAGGCTGCGGTGCCAATCCCTCCTGCTGGACTCAATGCTCCGTCTCCTATCAAAGCTCCGTCCTTGCCTCCCAGCACCTGGCTCGCTATCTTCATGAGAGCCGAACTCCCTTTCAGCTTCCATGGGCTCATCCTCCACTGTTTCCCTGATCCTTTCCTGCGACCCGTAACCACCTGGTTTCTCATAATGATCAAGTCATCACTCTCAGGGTCAGCCTGAACTTCCCAGCTAGCATAGCCATCAGGCCATTCATCATCCCAGGCGGGTGCAAGCTCTCTGTGGGAGAGGAAGGCCCAGCCAACTCATCAGCCCCTTCCTCCATGTCCTCATCAGCTGCAGCTGGCCCTAATGCAAGTGGGACCCCGGTGCTGCCCCCTGCCCCCAGGCACGAAAGGGAACTGGGTTGCTACACTATCCCCCGACTCCCCTAACTCAGGGCCCCTCCGAGGCCTCCCTCAAGGCTTGGGCTTGTCGGGATACTTGCGGTGAAAGCGGGCAACAAGGTCCGGGGCGTGGACGTCTCGTGCCGGTGTCCAAGAACGCTCTTCCGGTCCCAAACCCTTCCAGTCAATCAGATACTCCAGCTTCTGGTATCTGATGCGAGCATCCAGGATGTCCTGTACCTCAAACTCCTCCTCCTCATCCCGCATCACAGGAGGGGGTGGTGGCTGCGTCACATCAGGCCGCACCCCCTTCGCCGATCTCAGCAGGGAACGATGAAAGACAGGATGAATCTTCATGTCTGCTGGAAGCTGTAGTTTGAAAGCAACAGGCCCCACACTCTCCAACACCTTGTAGGGACCCAAAAATCTCGCGTCCAGTTTGCGGCTAGGTCTCTGCGTAGGCAAGTTCTTGGTAGACAGCCAAACTTTGTCTCCCACCTGGATCTCTGGACCCTCTTGGCACCGCCGATCAGCCATCCGCTTGTAATCCGCTTTAGCCTGGTCCAATTGAGTGCGCAGCATCTCTTGCATCGCAGTGAGCTCCTGTAGCCAATCTTCTGCTGCAGGCACATCTCCGGACTGGTCTACAGGAGGGTAGAACCTAGGGTGATGTCCATAGTTGGCAAAGAAAGGCGTTTCTTTGATAGATTCTTGCGTCGCATTGTTGTAAGCAAACTCCGCCAAAGACAACAATGACGCCCAGTTGTTTTGCTGATAGTTTACATAGCACCGCAGATATTGTTCCAACGTGGCGTTAACCCTTTCGGTTTGCCCGTCGGTTTGGGGGTGATGAGCCATAGACATCCGTGCTTCAATCCCCAGCAACTTCTGAACCGCCCGCCAGAACTGGGAAGTGAATTGGGTGCCTCGATCCGTCACCAAACTCTGTGGAAGTCCATGCAAACGAAATACATGTTGTACAAACATATCAGCAGTCTCTTTAGCAGTAGGCACCCCTACACATGGAATGAAGTGACTCATCTTGGTGAGACAGTCCACCACGACCAGGATCGAGGTGAACCCTTTGATTTTGGCAAGTCAGTGATGAAATCGGCTGAAATCATCTTCCATGGAGCAGAAGGGGTCAGAAGCGGCTGGAGCAAACCGGCCGGCTTGCCCCCTTGCTTCTTAGCCCGCTGGCAGACAGGGCAAGTGCTGACGTAAGCCTCCACGTCCCTCCGCACCTTGGGCCACCAAAAATCACGCAGCACCAACTGTAAAGTCTTGAACAGTCCAAAATGCCCTGCGGCCCGGCTGTCATGGCAAAGTTTGAGAATGTCCTCTCTCTCAGGCCCGGGGGAAACATATGCACAGTCATGGCGGTATAGCAAGCCATGAGCTTGAATCCGGTCACTCAGAGACCTCTTGTCCCCCGGGTCTGGGGGGGACCACCGGGGAAGGCTCAGGGGCTGCGCCAGTGGCGGCAAAGTTCTCTGCTTTGAGCAGCGGGGTCTCGGAAAGCCCTTCTCCTTCCCTGACATATTCTGGCTTTCCAGACAGCGCATCAGCTTGTTTGGTTTGCTTGGGGGTCACATAGTGAATGCGGAAATTGAATCTCTCAAAGAACAAAGACCATCTCTGCTGCCTCTGGTTCAATTTGCGCTGAGTCTTTAAGTGCTCCAAGTTCCAGTGGTCGGTGTGAACTTCCACCGGAAATTGGGCCCCTTCAAGCAAGTGTCGCCAAACTTCAAAAACTACCTTAATGGCTAGGAGCTCCTTCTCCCAGAGGGTGTAGTTCCTTTCCGGCGCGTCAGCTGCCGGGAATAGTAAGCACAGGGCAATAAGTCTGTCCCCTGCGGCTGTAGCAGGATCGCTCCCACTGCTACATCCGATGCATCTGCTTGCACAATGAAAGGGGTGCGGGGGTTAGGATGCTGCAGAAGCGGCTGCGTGGTGAACAGCTGTTTCAACTTCCGGAACCCCGCGTCCACCTCCGATGTCCACCGGAACGGCACCTTTCCTTGCAAACACTGGGTGATGGGGTCGGCCCACTTGGCAAAGTCTGGGATGAACTTTCGGTAGTAGTTGGCAAAGCCCAGGAATCTCTGAATGTCCTTCTTGCTGGCAGGAGCCTTCCAGTCCGCCACAGCTTGGACCTTGGTATCATCCATGGCGATGCCTGTGGAGAGATGCGGTAGCCCAGGAAATCTACCTCACGAGATCAAATGCGCATTTTCTCCAACTTGGCATAGAGACCGTGGTCTCTCAGCCTCTGTAGCACCTCTTTTACATGGCGGTCGTGGGTCGCCTGGTCAGGCGAAAAGATCAACAGATCGTCCAAATACACTGCCAGATAAAGATCTAACAGGTCTCGAAAGATGTCATTCATGAAGTGTTGGAAACAGGCGGGAGCATTACACAACCCGAATCCCATAGCTCTGTATTCAAAACTTCCCCATTTGGTCTAGAAAGCGGTCTTCCATTCATCGCCCTGACGAATACACACCAGATTATAAGCACCTCTCAGGTCCAATTTGGTAAAGACTTTAGCCCCCCTCATCCGCTCCAACAGCTCCGGGATCAATGGCAGGGGGTAGCGGTTCCGAATCGTGATCTTGTTGAGCTCTCGATAGTCATTGCAGAGCCGCAACTCCCCAGATTTCTTTTTGACAAACAGGATGGGCGCCCCGGCCGGGGACTGGGAAGGCCGGATGAACCCCTTATGCGGATTCTCATCCAAAAACTCCCGGAGAGCCTTTTGCTCGGGTTCTGAGAGAGGGTAGAGTCTTCCACGTGGGATGGGGGCTCCGGGCTCTGGGCTCTAATTCAATGGCACAATCATAGGGTCGGTGGGGAGGCAAGCGTTCCGCCTCCTTCTCGCTGAAAACATCCCAAAACCCTGCATACTTTTTGGGCAAAGTAGCGGCTTGTTCCACCTCTTGGGCCTGGCACGCCCGGGCCGTCATGCAATGTCCCTGGCAATGTTCAGAGGAAAACTGTAACTGTCTTTTGGCCCAGGAAATCTGCGGATCGTGGAGAGTCATCCAAACGATGCCCAGAATCACCGGGAAATCTGACAACTTTGTTACGAGGAAAGAAATGTCCTCTTTGTGAGAACTTGTCCACATCTTGGTAGGGGCAGTGTAATGTGTCAAGGCCCCGGCTTTTAGTTGCCTTCCATCGATAGTTTGTACGCCCTTAGGCTCCTTGAGATCATGAAACTGTAATCCGGCAGACTTGGCATAGTCTGCATCAATGAAGTTGTTGGTGGCCCCTGAGTCAATCATGGCATGTACCATCATTGGACCCTTCTCCTTTGACCACAGGGCGACCATCACCAAAAACAACTGTCCAGTCTGGGGTTCTGGGGGAAGGTTAGCGACCGTGGCCGAGTTAGCGAACCCACATAAACTCGGCCGGCCCCGTCCCCCGCCACCTGGATGGCCTCTTCAATCCAAAGGCAAACGTGGCAAAGGCTCCGCAAAACTATGCGGATCAAGGACTTGGTCTGTGGCAAAGAACAAGGTAAAGTTCATGAGCAACCCAAGAAACTTCTTGGCAAGGCTTGAGCCGACAACTTGGCTCCCTGGAACTCCGCTCGCTTCACTCCGCTTAGAATAGAAGTGGCCGAGCTACTGAGGATCCGTTCCCACGGATCCTATACTTAATCCCCTTGACGAGGCCCCCGACGCCCAGGCTTCTCCGCCAATCTGTGCTACGGGACCTAGCGCTCTCTGGCGCCCTGGCTGCGGTGCCAATCCCTCCTGCTGGACTCAATGCTCCGTCTCCTATCAAAGCTCCGTCCTTGCCTCCCAGCACCTGGGTCGCTATCTTTGTGAGAGCCGAACTCCCTTTTGGCTTCCATGGCCTCATCCTCCACTGTTTCCCTGATTCTTTCCTGCGACCCGTAACGACCTGGGTTCTCATACTGATCGGAATCATCACTCTCAGGGTCAGCCTGACTTTCCCAATTCTCATAGCCGTCTGGCCATTCATCATCCCAGGCCAAGCTTTCTGTGGAAGAGGAAGGCCCAGCTAACTCATCAGCCCCTTCCTCCATTTCCTCATCAGCTGCAACTGGCCCTAATGCAAGTGGGACCCCCGGTGCTGCCCCCTGCCCCCCAGGCACGAAAGGGAACTGGGTTGCTAAACACATATAGCAAAGAATATTTAAAAAATAACAAAAACTTCTTTAAGTACATCAGAAGCAGGAACCCAACTAGAAAAGCAGTTGGGCCACTTGATGAAAAATGGTAAGAAAGGGACAATAAGTGAAGACAAGGAGATTGCTGAGCGGCTAAATGACTTCTTTGCCTCCGTTTTCACACAGGAGGACAGACAACATATGCCTGCTGCTGAGTCAGTTTTTTCAGGGAGGGAATTAAATGAATTAAACCAGATAGAGATAAACAAGGAAGATGTTCTCACATGCCTTACTAAACTAAATGTCAACAAACCACCAGGGCCAGATGGCATCCACCCCAGAGTTCTTAAGGAACTCAAATGTGAAATTGCTGAAATTTAGCCAAAATATATAACCTTTCTCTAAGATCAGGCACTGTACCCGAGGACTGGAGGGAGGCAAATGTAACTCCGATCTTCAAGAAAGGATCCAGAGGTGATCCAGGAAATTATAGGCCAGTTAGTCTAACCTCAGTTCCAGGCAAAGTGATGGAAACCATTATTAAAGAAAAAATTACTAAGCACATAGAAGAACAGGCAATGCTGAAGGAAAATCAACATGGTTTCTGCAAAGGCAAATCATGTCTTACTAACTTGTTAGAATTCTTTGAGGGTGTAAATAAACACATAGATAAAGGGGACCCAGTCGATATTGTTTACCTTGACTTTCAAAAGGCTTTTGACAAAGTCCCTCACCAAAGGCTCCTAAATAAGCTCTTCAGCCATGGAATCAGGGGACAGGTCTTGTCCTGGATTGGAACCTGGCTAAACTGTAGGAAACAAAGGGTGGTAATAAATGGACATTTCTCTGGGTGGAAAGAGGTGAGAAGTGGCGACCCCAAGGTTCAGTTTTGGGTCCGTTACTTTTAATTTATTCATTAATGACCTGGATGTAGGAGTGAATTCTGAGGTAGCAAAGTTTGCAGACGACACTAAATTGTTCAGGGTAGTTAAAAATGAAACTGATTGTAAAGAGCTCCAGAAAGATCTCTCGAAATTGAGTGAATGGGCAACAAAGTGGCAAATGCATTTTAACCTAAACAAGTGTAAAGTCATGCACATCGGGGCAAAGAACCCCAACTACACCTACAAATTGATGGGGTCAAAGCTTTCTGAGACAAACTAGGAAAGGGATCTTGGGGTTTTGGTGACAGCTCAATGAAGATGTCAACCCAGTGCGCTGCAGCAGTGAAAAAGCAAATTTATGCTTGGCATGATCAGGAAGGGAATCGAAAATAGGTCGGCAAATGTTGTATTGCCTCTACAAATCTATGGTAAGGCCACATTTGGAGTACTGTGTACAGTTCTGGTCACCGCACCTCAAGAAGGATATAACGGAACTGGAAAAGGTACAAAGAAGGGCGACAAAAATGAACCAAAAATGATCCCTTATGAAACCAGGTTGCAACGCCTTGGTCTTTTCAGCCTTGAAACACGGCGTTTAAGAGGTGACTTGATCGAAGTGTATAAAATCATGCATGGGATAGAAAAGGTGAATAAAAAAAACTATTTTCTTTGTCACAAAACACTAGGACTAGAGGGCACTCCCTGAAGCTCCAAGGTAGGAAAATTAGGACTAATAAAGGGAAATATTTCTTCACCCAGAGGGTCATTGGGTTATGGAACTCACTTCCAGAAGAGGTTGTGACAGCTGTCAGCCTGAACAACTTCAAGGCAGGATTAGACAGATTCATGGATACCAAGTGTATCGGTAGTTACTGAAAAGGACATTCAAGTGCCACCTCGGAGTTGGTTGAGGCAGGCAGGATTTCCCTGGGTACTGGTTGTGGGGGTCTGGAGCAGGTGAGGGTTTTGCCCTCCCTTCTGCTCGAGATCCCCGTGTACAACTGGTGGGCCACTGTGTGATACAGAATGCTGGACTAGATGGGCTGAGGCCCGATTCAGCATGGCTCTTCTTATGTTCTTATGTTCTTAAGGCCCTCTTCGACACTCTCTTTTTTAAACAGTATATTTAATGGTTTCAGCTTTACAATATCTGGCTTACACTTAGTTTCCATTGATGCCCAGGAACAGGCCTCAAAACAAGAAAAGACAACCAGAAAAAAAACCCTGTTTTGGTTGGGCTGTGTTATTATCAGTGGATTCTGTCAGCACTCATATTTAAAAAAAGAAGGGGAGGGGGCTGACGTTGAAAAAATAACCCCAAAAGATGGAGCACAAGACCAAAGGAACTGACCCTAATGGCTTTAATAATAATAATAATAATAATACATAGTTTGGAGGACTAAACAGGGTCTTACAAAGGGCTGCTTTCCCATTACTACTCTTGTGTTTGGCAATAAGTGCTAATAATAATAATAACAACAACAACTTTGGTGGACTCTCCTCTCTTTGTTGTCCTCCAACGGTGCCAGGGAAGCCACAAGAGGGTGAGGGCAACGGAGCTGGCCTCCTTCCTTCCTTCTCTCCACTTCCCCTGCCTCCCAAATCCAAAGGCAGCATGCACCCTTGGCCGCGAACCTTATTTCAAGTCTCGTGTCCACAGATTGAAAACCACGGGTTTGAAGCAAGTGTGGAGGTTACAATTAGCAAGCTTGAATAGCATTGAGTGGCTCTGGAGCTGCAAAATCCATACCTCCCAACTGATTGATTTTGTAGCTTCATAGCTACTCAATGCTACTCATGCTTACTACCTGCAGCGTTCACACTTGCTTCAACACACAAGGGTTATTTCTCCCACCCTGGGCCTTATTCCACAGGTATAGATACCCCCCGCTCTAGGGTAGACACAGGGAAAGCTGGTGAGGATTGCCCTTCAGAAGCCACCCAGGGCTCGATTCTGACTGGGAGTTGGAATCCCAATCTGGGGCCTCAATGGTGGGAACTACTTATCCGCTCCTCCCTTGGACCCCCCAATCCTCCTGCACTCCTCCTTGCCACCTTCTGCCGGGATGACATGCATGTGATGATATCTGGAAGAGGAGGGGGCGGCCCAAGGAAATGGGTCAGGAGGGCCCACAAAGAGCCCTCGGAAGAACCCGGAGCCCAGTTCCATGGGGCCTTGGCTGGAAGGGACCTCAATGGCAACTCGGCCCAACCCACGGCATCACTCGGCCTTTCCTGAGAGAGAGAGAGAGAGAGAGAGAGAGAGAGAGAGAGAGAGAGAGATGTCTACGCCTGTTCTTCTAATCAGATGCTCCAGCTTTTGGTTCTTAAGTGTCAGCAAATCTGCTCATGGATTTTCGCAGACAGTTCCCATCATTATAAATAACTAACAAGGGCATAAATAGTCTCATCCCTGCCCTGTGACGAAGGCACTCCTTTCCATATTGTAACTGTTTTTAATGCCTGGATGATGATGATGATGACAATTACTACTACTATGTTTGTACCCCAATTTCCTCTCTTAAGACGAGGCTCAAGGCGTCTCTCAATAGTAAAAAGCAATACAATTTTAAAAACCCACAAGATATAAATACGAAACTGAATCAAATACAGAACTGATAAAAACGAATGGGTTGAACCTGGATCTCTCTTCTCTTCCCTCTTCAAGGGGTTCAAAATGGGGGACACATTTCAGGAACTCAAGGAAAGGGATCCTTCCCAGAGCGAAGCGCAAACAAGCCTGGCTGCCTTTGGATGTCGAACCAGCCAAGGAATTATTTTGCATGTTGTTCATGCAATTTGACAGCCCAAACCTCCTCCAAACTCTGCCAGCCTCACTCCAGGGCACCTGGCGTCCCTAGAGCACACATCTGGCTGAAACGAGCAGATATCAAAACATATCAAATAACCTATGAACCCCAAAATGTACCTGTCCTGGCTCCACCTAGGACGTGGGATTCTCTTTTCAGACACTGGACAAAGCATCCACCCTGATGTCGTCCTTTCCTCTAATATGCACGATCCCAAAATTATAATCTTGGAGCATTAAACTCCAACCAATTAACTTACTATTCGTACCCCTTACTTGGTTTAGCCATTTCATAGTAAATGTAAATGTTTCCCCTGATATTAAGTCCAGTCATGTCCGGCTCTGGGGCGTGGTACTCATCTCCATTTCTAAGCTGAAGAGCTGGTGTTGTCCGTAAACACCTCCAAAGTCATGTGGCCAGCATGACTGCATGGAGCGCCATTACCTTCCTGCCAGAGCGGTACCTATGGATCTACTCACATTTGCATGTTTTCGAACTGCTAGGTTGACAGAAGCTGGGGCTGACACCGGAAGATTACGCCGCTCCCCGGATTTGAGCCTGTGACCATTTGGTCAACAAGCTCCTTCATTTCATAGAATCCTAGAAGAGTTGGAAGAGACCTCGTGGGCCGTCCAGTCCAACCCCATTCTGCCAAGAAGCAGGAAAATCACATTCAAAGCACCCCTTACAGATGGCCATCCAGCCTCTGTTTAAAAGCCTCCAAAGAAGGAGCCTCCACCACACTCTGGGGCAGAGAGTTCCACTGCTGAACAGCTCTCATGGTCAGAAAATCCAGGTTCTGCTAAAAATATAATATATTGTGTACACATATAATATATATATATATATATATTATAATGTGATAAAATAATACTAATAATAATACCATATTTTAATTGTATATTTTATATTATGTGTAATACGAATAATTTAGTATTGTTGTATTAAATTGTGTTGTGATTGCTTTATATGTACTGTGCAAACCGCCCCGAGCCTGCTGGAAGGAGCGGTATATAAAAATGAATAATAAATAAATAAATAAATTACTAATAATAGTTTATTGATTTATTTATTTATTTATTTATTATTCGGGCTTCTATGCCGCCGACTCCCTGAGGCTCGCGGCGGCTCACAGGAACCGAAGGTACAACTACACACAAGCAATGCGATAAAACATCTAAGACAATTAAAACAGTTAAAACAGCAAAATACAAAACCCCCAGGTACAGTTCAGAGATTAGATAGCGTGACACCCCAGGACAGCGGCTAAAGCGGAACATGGGCAGGACCTACTCACCGAAGGCCTGCTTAAACAAATAGTTTTGCAGGCGTCCTAAACGGGAGCAGGTCCTTTATAGCCCGCGTTCCAGCCGGAGGGCGTTCCACAGCGTAGGAGCTATAACGGAGAACGCCTCCGGCGAGTAGATGTCAGTTTAGCCGATTTCGCCGAGGGTATCTCTAACAAATTAGCATCCTCGGAGCGTAGTGATCTCAGGGGACAGTATGGGGTGAGTCGGTCCCTCAAGTATGCTGGCCCCAGGCCGTGCAAGGCCTTAAAGGTAAGAACCAACACCTTGAAGGAGATCCGGTGCTCAATTGGGAGCCAGTGCAGATCCTGCAAAACAGGTGTGATGTGGCGGCCTGCTGGGGTTCCAGACAGGAGCCGGGCGGCAGTGTTTTGCACCAACTTGAGCTTCCGGGTCGCCGACAAAGGAAGGCCAACGTAAAGCGTGTTACAGTAATCCAGCCTTGAGATGACCGTGGCTTGGATCACTGTGGCCAGGTCATTCCGGGAGATATAGGGGGCCAGCCTCCCGAGCCTGTCGCACATGAAAAACATCAACCTTGCTGACCGCGGAGACCTGGGCCTCCATGGTCAGCTGGGAGTCCAGATGGACCCCCAGGCTCTTAACGGAAGGCGATGGGCATAGCGCAACACCGTCCAGGGTCGGAAGCTGGACACCTACACCACCCGGGCGGCCCGACCACAAGATCTCCGTCTTCGCCGGATTCACCCTCAACCTACTGGCTTGCAGCCATCCAGTATAATATAAATGTACAGTACAATACTCTGTGGCAGATCTTGGAACGGCCAGGATGTCCCCCCAAATTTCTTAAAATGATTATCCTGTTACATGAGGGCCAGCGCGGTCAAGTCATGTTTTGTGCATGCTTTTTTTTGGCTTTTTCAGTCCCTTCTGCTGTGTTGTTCAGTGTTTTTATGAGTGACGGTCACTTGTGGGCCTGAGAGGTGTATTGTGTCCAAATTTGGTGTCAATTCGTCCAGTGGTTTTTGAGTTATGTGAATCCCACAAACGAACATTACATTTTTATTTATATAGATTTATTAACCATATTTATATACCGCCTTTCTCAGCCCGAAGGCGACTCAGGGCGGTTTACAAAAGGCACAATTCGATGCCTGCAACAACATAAAAACAATTAAAAACATTTAGCATAAATAACATTAGATATAATAAAATAAAACCGATAAAAGTATAAATCCTCAGCGTCTCAATATTAAAATCGTTACCCAATCGCACTGTCCAGTCGTCCCAAAGATCAGAGTTTGTCTGCTACACTGCATTTGGGAAAGCTTGCTCAAAAAGGCAAGTTTTAATTTGGGGGGGATGTTAGGAGGGTGGGGGCTGAGCTGATATCCCTAGGGAGGGCGTTCCATAGCCGAGGGGCCACCACTGAGAAGGCCCTGTCCCTCACTCCCGCCAATCAAATCTGTGAAGAAGGCGGGACTGAGAGCAGTCCCGCCCCCCCCGAAGATCTTAAGGTCCTAGATCAGTGTTTCTCAAACTGGGGGTCAAACCCCTGGGGGGTTGCGAGGGGATTTCAGAGGGGTCGCCAAAGATCATCACAAAACACATAGGAACATATTTGGTAGGTAAGGCTGAAAATCTCTCTGCCGGTCCTTCTCTTTCTTTTTGGTGTTGGTGAACTACAACTCCCGGAATTCAAAAACAGCCCCCCCCCAACCCCACCAGTATATTCTACATTGGCCGTGTCAGTAGTGTGTCCTCAGAGTTAAATACAATTATTCCTGAAGAAGGCAGGGCCCAAGATGACCGGAGTGACCAGGGAGACCCAGGAGTGCTGCTCCCACCTCGCCAGGAGGAGTCTCTCCTCTGAACTGACCCTTGGCAGGAACCTTCCCAGGCTGGCCGTTAGCCCCACCCCTTTCCTGCTGCCGCCTGGAGAGCTGTGTCGCTATGGCAACGCCTGGGCCTCAGGCCTAGTCCCTCCAGTCAGCCAAGGCTTCTCTCCATCCCAACCTTCATCCACAGGCCTCAGACCCACGTGATGACCACTAGGTCTTTCGTGACAGCCTCCAATCCACTGCGAGTCCAGTCTGGGCCACTCCGACTCTCCCTCCCTCCTTCCAGGTGTTTTGGGTCTCAGCAGCCGCTCTTCGGCCCACTTCCTTCCTGCCTCTCTGGGATCCAAACACACCTGGCCCAGATGACCTGTCCGAACGCATCTCCTGGTACGAACCGTGGGAGGGAGGTGGCGGTGTGGAGGAAGGGCCTTGACTCCTCTTGCCCTGGACCGACCCTCCTCTGGCCAGGCTCAGGCTGAGGGCGCCCTCTCACCTCCACAGGGCTGGAGGGCCTCTTGACATGGTCTGCCCCAGGAGGCTGATGGGCCCAGAGTGAGAGGATTCGAAATGGTGGGCTGACTGGAGAGAGAGAGAGACGTGTCAGCAGCTGATTGGCTGAGTGTGCCAGGGGCCAGGGTTCTGATTGGCTGCTGCCTCTGGCTGGCTGCTGAGGCCAAGAGTTCCAACTGCCATTCTGCCCTTTGTGAGGAAACATGGCTGGCTGCCCACGGCCTTGGAGCCTTTGGCTCCTTTGGAGGCCGGAGGCACGTTGGGCTCGCCCACTTCTTGCCCACAAGAGGGAGATATTGTGTCTGTCCGTTTGTCCATTCCTTTCTCATTTAAACGCAATCTATTCTATACTGCAGACCTTCTGTCGCGGCCTGGCCATCCATCCCTTTTCACCGAGAAGCAGGCCGCAAAGGAAGGAAGGAAGGAAGGAAAGAGAGAAAAGGGAGGAAGGGAGGGAGGGAGGTGGCAATGACACAAACAGCGCAAGCCTCACTCCCAGAGCAGCTGTCATTTTTAAAGCACACTTTTGAAACAGGCACATTTCAAAACATGGGGCGCGCAAGTTCAACACACACGCACCTATCTATCTGTTTGTCTGCATCTTTGTGTGTTTGTGGGCGAGGGATTCCCGATTTCCTCCCCCTTCCAGAGCCCACGGGGACCCCCATTGGTGATGGACCTGGGCCCAGGCTGGCACACAGACACCCACCCGTTAGGACCCCCTTTGTGCCCAGGTGGGGTTGGGGAGGGTGGTCCTGGGTTGGGGAGGGGCTGCAGTGCCTTCACCCCGCCCACAGGCCACTGCGAAGCCCACTAGACACGGATGTGGACCCAGCCTGGCACACGGGGAACCTGCAGGCAACAAGGGGAGGGGTTGGAAGGGGGCCGAGGAAGGGGAAGAGGGGAGCGGCCTTCCTCTGGTGCCCGGGGGCCATTCCCGAGGGGAGCCTCCCTCCCTCCACTCCCGGGGAGGCAACCCAGGGCTGATTCCCGGGCTGACCCCGACTCCTAAGCACAGGCCTCAGGCCTCCCTCCTCCCTCCTCCTCCTCCTCCTCCTCAGTAGGCCCGACCTGAGGTAATAATAATCCCAGAGGAAGGCAAGGACACCCGGAAGGCCTAGAGCAGCGAATGCCGCAACCCCCAATACAGTTCCTCACGTTGTGGTGACCCTTCCCCATCACATTCCCTCTGTGGCTACGGCCTCACTGCAGTTTTGCTGCTGTTATGAATTGTAATGCTCATCAAACCCAGTATTTCCTGTTGGTCCTGGGAGTCCTGCGTGCCAAGTTTGGTCCAATCCCATCGTTGGTGGAGTTCAGAATGCTTTTGGATTGTAGGCAAACTATAAATCCCAGCAACCGTTCCAGCATGCCTTCCCTGAATGAAGTAAACAAGGTCCTGCTCTGACCGATTCCCTGCGTCATGTCCCCAGAAGCACTTTCACTCCCTGCCAGGATCTCCTGGCATGACCCTCTGAAACCCTCCTGCTTAGAGACATCCTGTTTGCTGCTTTGTTGTTTTACTGATGTGTTGCTGGGCTTGGGGAGATGCTGGCGGGGTAGAAATGAAGTATTATTATTTCCAGACTGTCCTCTCTCTGAGAATGGCCGTTAGCCCCGCCCCTTTCCTGCTGCTACCTGGAGAGCTGTGTCGCTAAAGCAGAATTGGTGCTTTTAGCAGAAGTACAGTCAGAGGAGAATGATGCACAAGCACAGGCCTTAGTATAGCGAGGTAGCTTGCCAGAAATCATGCTGGCAGCCAAGACGAGAATAATGCACTCTGATTGGTACGTCAGGCACAAGCTGTGATTTGTTAGAGTACCTCATGTGCCTTTCCTGATAACACTGGCCGTGATTGGCCTAGCTAGCACCCAGCGTGTATCTGTTTACATTGTTACTGATTGGTAGGAACCGCGCATGGGCAAATGAAACCGTTCTTCCCTGCTGGCACAGGAGGACGGCGTAGAGATGTTGCAAATTAAGGACAGGATGCCCAAATGGCA
>JARBWK010001528.1:0-18668 GCA_030556195.1 Anolis apletophallus | reverse complement strand
GGGGTTGGAAGTCTTCTGACATCTTGGGATGTTGTGAGACTACACAACTACTGAAGGTGCCAGGGCTCAGTCCTGTTGAGTATCGGGCCACTGTGTAAATCTACATAGACAACTAAACTATATACAGTATATAAAAATGTAATGTTAGTTTGTGGGATGAGCATAACTCAAAAACCACCGGATGAATTGACACCAAATTTGAGCACAATACACCCAAGAGGCCAATGAGTGGCCACCACTCATGAAAACACTGGAAAACACAGCAGAAGGGACTTTAAAAGTAAAAACAAGAAAAGCAAAAGGACATTACAACGCATGTGCAAAAAACAACTCCCCGCAAAAAACACACACTCGTATCTCCACCCTTTCGTCTGGACTCCAGCTCCCAGCATCCCTCGACCAGGCCCTTTAGGAGAGGAGGATGCTCCTAATGCACTGCGTCCAAGATGCACGCTTTCTTCTTCTTGACTTTCTTTGAGAACACCCCAATCCCTGCGATTTTCCCATTTCCTATTCCTGGACTGCAACTCCCAGCAATCCTCCAGGTAGATAATTAGATGAAGAAAGGTAAGTAGGTAGCTCAATCAGGAGGACTACTGGGAGTTGCAGTCCAAGAATAGGTAGAGCAGGAAGAAAGGGGGGAAAGAGGAAGGGAAAGAAAAGGGGGAGAAGGAAGGGAAGGGGAAGAGAAGGAAGGAAGGAAGGAAGGAAGGAAGGAAGGAAGGAAGAAGAAACAGGGAAAGAAGGAAGGAAAGAAAAAAGGAAGGAAAGAGAGAAAGAGGGAGGGAAGGTTGGCCACAACAACGTGTGGTGGGTAAGGTAAACAGAGCAGTGCTCTCAGAAACACGTATGACCTACAGACTGGAAGCAGCGGCTGATCAGGAGCCCTTTCCTGCTTCCTTCAGGAGACCCTATAGGAAGCTGAGCAGGAATACAGGATGCAGCTGGGTCTCGCAGCCATGACTTCTGTCCAAGCACGTGCTACAATCCACACTTCGCAATAGAGGCTCTGTTTTGGCCTTGGGACTCTGCATTACCCAGATTATCTGAACAACAGAAGCATTTCCGAGACTGTGGTCCAAAATCATCAGAAATGCCACTGTGTTGTCGAAGGCTTTCGTGGCCAGAATCACTGGGTTGCTGTGAGTTTCCGGGCTGCGTGGCCATGTTCAGAAGCATTCTCTCCTGACGTTTTTTTGCCCACATCTCTGGCATGAGACCTCACAACCTCTGAGAGGATGCCTGTCATAGATGGGGATGAATCGTCAGGAGAAAAACTCACAGCAACCCAAAATGCTACTGTTTTCTTAAAGCTAAGGAAGTAGGGACATAATGAGTGCCGCATGCTAAAAAGAAGTTTACTGCTCTAAAAACCAAGGGTGACGTGCACGAGAGTTGAATTCTTTTAGTTATATAAACTCTACGAAAAGGTACGTACTAGTACTTGGTGAGGTGTGAGCATAAGCAATAGTAGGCATGCCGAGCACCCAATATGGGCAGGACTGCTTCTTTTCTTTGATTTTGTTGTCCTCCCCACTTGGATTGCCTATCCTTGCCATATGTCTTCAAATTGACTATGAATTGTTCTGGTTTTTCTTGGCAATCTTTATTTCGGGGTTTGCTGTTGCTTTTCATTAAAGGCTGTGAGAGTGTGACTTGCCTAAGGCCTCCCTAAGGCAGAGGGGGTTTCCAAACCTTGGTCCAGCACTGAAACTATTGCATTGTGCTTGCTGACATGTGTACCGTGACGGGCCATGTCTCCAGCCCTTTCCTCACTCAAGTCCCCCCTTTTTCTCTTTCTGCCCACATGTCTGGCCACCAGAGAGGGAGAGAGAGGTAGTTCTTCAGAGAGGCCGCCTAAATACGAGTGGAAATTCCACAACCTATTTGAAATAACGGCACCACCGGGGAGGGACTCCTCTATTGCCAGATAAAAGGCAGCAGGCACGATGAGGGTTTTTACATGATTCCTATTCCTCTCGGCACATTTCTCCCTTTCTCCCTTCATTCGCACCTCGTCATAGTTTTTATGCGATTTGATATGTTCGTTAATGATTGTTTTATGGTATGGTTTATAGTATGGTATTTTAGGGTGTTTTTAAGATGTTTTATCTCAATGTGTTTTAAATGTCTGGAAACCGCCCTGAGCCTCGGGAAGGGCCGTTTAGCAAATTGAAATAATAAATAAATAAATAATCCATAGCATTGGTGGGAACTGCTGGCTTCCAGCTAGATTGCTCATACACAGGGGCGGATTAACACACTCGGGGGAGTAGGTGCCTGCCGAGAGTGCCAGATCTGCAGGGGCGCACCGCCGCCGGCTGGAAACTCCGCCTCCATGTCTGCTGTGTTTCCAGTAGGCACAGAGGCAGAGTTACCAGCCGACGTGTACGCAGAGTTTCCAGCCGGCGTGTAGGCAGAGTTACTAGCCGGCGTGTAGGCAGAGTTACCAGCCGACGTGTAGGCAGAGTTTCCAGCCAGCGTGTACGCAGAGTTACTAGCCGGCGTGTAGGCAGAGTTACCAGCCGACGTGTAAGCAGAGTTTCCAGCCTGCGTGTACGCAGAGTTACTAGCCGGCGTGTAGGCAGAGTTACCAGCCGACGTGTAGGCAGAGTTTCCAGCCAGCGTGTACGCAGAGTTACTAGCCGGCGTGTAGGCAGAGTTACCAGCCAGCGTGTACGCAGAGTTTCCAGCCGGCGTGTGGCAGAGTTTCCAGCCGGCGTGTGGCAGAGTTACTAGCCGGCGTGTAGGCAGAGTTACCAGCCGACGTGTAGGCAGAGTTTCCAGCCTGCGTGTACGCAGAGTTACCAGCCGGCGTGTAGGCAGAGTTACCAGCCGACGTGTAGGCAGAGTTTCCAGCCAGCGTGTACGCAGAGTTACTAGCCGACGTGTACGCAGAGTTTCCAGCCAGCGTGTACGCAGAGTTTCCAGCCGGCGTGTAGGCAGAGTTTCCAGCCGGCGTGTAGGCAGAGTTACTAGCCGGCGTGTAGGTGGAGTTTCCAGCCGGCGTGTAGGCAGAGTTTCCAGCCGGCGCGTAGGCAGAGTTACTAGCCGGCGTGTAGGTGGAGTTTCCAGCCGGCGTGTAGGCAGAGTTACTAGCCGGCGTGTAGGCAGAGTTACTAGCCGGCGTGTAGGTGGAGTTTCCAGCCGGCGTGTAGGCAGAGTTTCCAGCCGGCGCGTAGGCAGAGTTACCAGCCGGCGTGTAGGCGGAGTTTCCATCATGCTGGAAACTCCGCCTCTGTGCCGGCCGGTAACTCCACCTCCACGCCTGCTCAGGTTTTGGGGGGGCACCAAAATAATTTTAAGCCTACCATTTAAAATTACCTTGGTCCGCCTCTGCTCATACATAATCATACTAGAACAGGCATGGGCACTCTTGGCCCTCAGGTGTTTTAGTTTTCAACTCCTACAATTTCTAACAGTTGGTACCGGCTGTTGGTAATTGTGGGAGTTGAAGTCCAAAACACACGGAGGAAGGGCCAAAAGTTTGCCCGTGCCTGTGTAACTAGAACAACGTTTATGCAACTAACTGTACCGTATCTCTCACCAACATATTTCCCTGACTAAACATAAATCTGAAATACAGACATATATAAATACAGTAGTTTTAAAAGAGGATTTCCTGCTTCCTCTTTGTCACTTTTTTTCAATAGTTAACATGTTCCCTTCCACCTTATATTATTATTATTATTATTATTATATCCAGCAAGTTACTCACTTCTGCTTCCTTTTAATTTGACAAATGAATAACCCAACAGCATCTCATTCTATACCTGTACACAAAATATTTTTATCTCCCTCACAGCTATATATATATACACACACACACACACATATTGATTGATTGATTGAAAGGTTTCCATTCTTCTACGAGTGTATCTAGTGATGTATGAGATCAGGTGGCTGAGCTTCGAGCAAGCCATGCTAAGAGAAACCGACAAAACACATCCGAGTGGGTGTCTTGCAAAGGAAAAGCAAGAGCATCAGGACTGTTGAGTCTGCCAAGCGGAAGCCGATGAAACGCAGGGGCGTACATGTTTGTGTTTCTCAGGCCTTTGTCGTCCCGTCCGTCCCCCGAGATTTAGGCCCATCAGACACGTCCATATCTCGAGACCTGTCTGGTTTTTACAGTAGGTGTCCAAATGATACCTTGGCTCTGGTAAAAACAAATTAATTCAGAACAAACCAGGGTTTCCCTAGTTTGTTCTGAATTAATTAAATATCTGATAAGATCTGGGTCTTGCCAGGTGTGGGCCCTGTGTGGCTTGAACCTAGGGACCACGTCATGTGATCCCCAGGTCCAAACCACACAGCCATCTTGGTTTCTCAGGCTCCAGGAGCCGAAAGACAAAAAGGCCATTGCTGCCGGAAAGCCTGTTTTTTTGGGAGGGGTTGGTGGGAGTAGGGATGGTTATCCACGGCAAAAACAGGTTTTAAAACCCACTTTGGTACAAATTTTTGGCCTGTCTGGAAGTCAGTCATTATTTGTTAGACGAGTGTTTTTCAACCTGGGGGTTGGGTCCCTTTGGGGGGGGGTCGCAAGGAGGTGTCAGATGGGTCACCAAAGACCATCTAAAACACAGTATTTTCTGTTGGTCATGGGGGTTCTGGGTGGGAAGTTTGGCCCAATTCTATTGCTAGTGGGGTTCAGAGTGTTATTTCATTGTAGGTGAACTATAAACCCCAGAAACTACAACTCCGAAGTGTCAAGATCCAAATTCCACCAGTGTTCACATTTGGGCATATTGAGGATTCGTGCCAAGTTTGTTTCAGATCCATCATTCTTGGAGTCCACAGTGCTCTTTGGATGCAGGTGAACTATAACTCCAAAACTCAAGGTCAATGCCCACCAAACCCTTCCAGTCTTTTATGTTGGTCATGGGAGTTCTGTGTGCCAAGTTTGGTTCAATTCCATTGTTGGCGAGTACAGAATGCTCTTTGATTGTGGGTGAACTTTAAATCCAGCAGCCACAACTCCCAAATGACAAAATCAATCCCCCTCAACTCCACCAGTATTCAAATTTGAGCGTATCGGGTGTTTGTACCAAATTTGGTCCAGTGAGTGAAAAAGTGTGGGATGAGTCCTTCCTAAGAATCTTCGTTCGCAAAGTAATGCCAGAGAAAGATGTTTATGTGAGTATATTCTATTATATAAAGGAGGTCCCGTCATGGAACGACTGCCATAGACAGAGAAACCATCCAAGGCAGAAACACCAAATTTGTCAGCAAAAATAGGCCTCAGGCAAGGTAGGTTTTAAGCAAAGAAACTTCCCCCCCAAAACCTAGAAGGCCCCCAAAACAACGATACAAAAAAATACATTTCCCAGCGTCCTTTGCGGCCGCCAGCGAATCCCATTGGCCGACATCGGCCCACACAAAATGCAGGGAGGCTGAGTTTCCATAGTAACAGTGGGCTGAGCCAGCCAAGGATAGGTTAGAATGCTGAGTGATTTGAATTAAGTCAGTTGGTGTTTGTGGGTTAAACATACCTCTGCTAAAACGAAACTGCTACAGTACAACCAACTAACACAGGAGGACATAACAACTACCAGGAGGACATAACACTAACACAAATAGGGCACCATGGGCACAGGCACCACTGACAAACACATACCGCCGGAATAACACAAACTTGCAAAACCCACAAAAAAAATCCTGCAACACAAAAACCCACCCCAACCAAAATTCACAACAAACACCACTGGCAAAAGCCACACCCCCTCCACATCACCAACTATGTCACCACAACACACAAAATAAACCCCAAATACCTGACAACTTATCAACACAAAACCCAGGACTGCACTCACTACTCACCACCACACACACCTCCAAATACACACACACGTCCCAGGCACAATACTCAACAATTCCCTACCACACAACACAACATCCTATCAGCCCATCCCCCCAACCTTACGGGACCCACCACACAACACCTACCACCACCAAACAAACCAACTCCACCTATACTCCAACCACAACACAACACTGCACTGATACTCTACAAACACACAAACACCCAAAACACCCCACCCACACAAGCATTCCACAACATACTACCACCCACAATGCCACCACACACCCACTAACTCACCAAAAAAGTAATACCTACACACAACACAATATGCACATGACCCCACCAAGACCATAAGTAACATCAATTCCAACCCTTACATACTCAGACTTTCTCGCATCTCCTAAATAGGGCACAGCAGCGTGCGGGCGTGCTAGTGTGTGTGTGTGTATGTGTGTATGTGTATGTGTGTGTATGTATGTATATATATATGTGTGTGTGTGTGTGTGTATATGTGTATATATGTGTTTGTGTGTGTGTGTGACTTTGCACATGAGTTGTAATGTAATTTTTGTTTTTTGGCTATTTAAGTCCCTTCTGCTGTGTTTTTCAGTGTTTTCATGAGTGATGGTCACTCGTTGGCCTGAGAGGTGTCTTGTGTCCAAATTTGGTGTCAATTCGTCCAGTGGTTTTTAAGTTATGTTAATCCCACAGCAGAGCATTACATTTTATTTATATAGAAAAGGGTTGGTTGAACATGCCGTTTGCTAGGAACATTGAATTACTGTGTCACCAAAAGTGTGTCACCACATGAAATGTTTGGAAAGCTCTACGGGCACCATCCCACCTTTTCCAGTCTGCTGTGCAAAAGACGGGTGGTTGGCCATGTTGAGGAGAGTTCCTGTGGCGTGCCCCTCCCCCACCCAACACCCTCCCATGCAGCAGCAGCTAAAGAACAGCCCACTCCTCGCTGCTCATTTTGCCTAAGGCCCCTTCCACACAGATGAATAAAATAACACATTATCTGGATTATATGGCAGTGTAGACTCAAGATAAACCGGTTCAAAGCAGATATTGTGGGATTTCTCTACCTTGATCAGCTGGCGTTTGTCAATAATGTCATGAATCAGCTGGTGTCATGAATGGTTTTATTTTATGGTAATTTTATTGGTTGTAGTGTTGTATAGCTTATGTTTTATGTAATTGTTTATATTGTCTTTTGTCTGATTTTACCTTATTGTTGTGTTTTCGGGCTTGCCCTCATGTAAGCCGCCCTGAGTCCCCATTGGGGAGATGGTGGAGGGTATAAATAAAGATTATTATTATTAATTATAATAATAATAATATTCTGGGTTATATGGCTGTGTGGAAGGGCCCTAAGTGGCTGTCTTCCCTAAGTTGATTACTGAAAATTGTGGCATTTTTAAAAATATTAGCTGCGGCCCCACCTACACTGGGATCCCAGATTATCTGCTTTGAACTGGATTATATTTATTTATTTATTGGAAAGATTTATATGCCACCCTTCTCACCCCGTAGGGGGCGGAGCACGACATATATATGGCAAACATTCAATGCTGGGACATCAAACCATAAATAGACACAAACATTAAAACCACTTATCCTTTCAATTTGCTTAAAAACTATCTCCAGGGCACCATTCTGTGCCCCCTGCACTGCCCCAAGGCTTGGTCCCACAGCCAGGACTTCATCCTTCATGAAGGACAGGAGGGAGGGCTGGCCTAATATTGCCAGGAAGGGAGTTCCATAGCCAGGGGGCAATCACTGAGAAGGCCCTGCCTCTTGTCCCCGCCAATCACGCCTCTGACAGTGGTGGGACCGAGAGCTGGGCCTCCCCAGAAGATCTTAGTCTGTGGTGGTTCATAAAGGGAGATGCGTTCAGACAGGTGAACTGGGCCGGGGCTATTTAGGGCTTTATAGACCAAAGCCAACACTTTGAATTGTGCCCAGTAGCAAACTGGCAGCCAGTGGAGCTGACATAACATGGGAGTTGTGTGCTCCCTGTATGCTACCCCAGTTATTAACCTGGTTGTCTCTCATTGGACTATTTGACGCTTCCAACTGTCTTCAAAGGCAACCCATGCAGGCGCATTGCAGTAGTCTATCCTGGATGTAATAAGAGCATGGGCCACACGTGGCCAAGTCTGATTTCCCAAGGTAGGCAGCGTAAACTCATGTAATCCAGTTGAAAGCAGAACATCTGGGATAAGATACTGGAATATATGGCAGTGTAGATCCAGCCTGAGATTACGTATATCCCAGAATGTGATCCCAGATTATCTGGCAGTGTAGACTCATATAATACAGTTCAAAGCAGATTGTCTGGGATCAGATCCTGTGTTAGAGGGTGGTGTAAATCCAGTATGAGAAGAGGCAGCTGTCACGATGCAAGGACTCGGCCGGCCCCTTGATCACACACACAGAGACGGTAATCAGCTAACTATTTATTGAATAATAAAGAACAGGTGAAAAGGTAATTGTCCATAAAATATAGAAAAGTTCAATCAAAGGAAAGAGTCCGTAGTAATCCAAATCAATAGCTTGGCAAAGGCTTGGCAAGGCTCCATAAAAACAACGGATCAGGAACAAGACAAAGTTCACAGGGCCCCAGAAACTTCTTGGCAAGGCACGAGCCGGCAACTTGGCTCCGTGGTCCTACGCTCGCTTCACTCCTCTTAGAATAGAAGTGGCGAGCTACTGAGGATCCGTTCCCACGGATCCTATATTAATCCCTTGGTGGGGTCCCCCCGCTCTGAGGCTGCCAATCTGTGCTACGGGATCTCGCACTTCTCTGGCGCTCTAGGCTGCGGTGCCAACCCCTCCTGCTGGACTCGATGCTCTCTCTCCTATCGAAGCCCGTCCTTGCCTCCCAGCACCTGGCTCGCTATCTTCATGAGAGCCAGACTCCCTTTCAGCTTCCATGGGCTCATCCTCCACTGTTTCCCTGATTCTCTCCTGCGACCCGAAACCAGCTGGCTTCTCATAACTATCGTCACTATCAACACTTTCTGAATCAGTCTGACCTTCCCAGTTATCGTAGCCGTCCGGCCATCCATCATCCCAAGCCAAGCTCTCGGTGGGAGAGGAAGGCCCAGCTAACTCATTAACCCCTTCCTCCATGTCCTCATCAGCTGCGGCTGGCTCCAATGCAAGTGGGACCCCCGGCGCTGCCCCCTGCCCCCCAGGCACAAAAGAGAACTGGGTTGCTACAGCAGCCGTCACCGAAGAGGCGAAGAAATGGCCGAAGAGCACGGCAGCCACATTGTTTCAGGCATTTCCAATACAAATGGATTGGGAGGCTGTTGGGAGAGAAAGCGAGCCAGGCTCTTCCGAGAAAAGGAAAATACGGAGTATGAGAACCTGACCTCTTGCTTGGAGGCGTTTTGCCCAGTGTCCTGCCTGTTGTGGCTGGCCTAGGGGGTTATTTTCCTTTTATTTTAAACCTGCCTCCTCCACCCAAGGCAGGCACTCCATGCGGCGCCTGCAGTGTTTCCTGGTCAAAGCATGGCGTTCACTTGGGGACGGCCACACGCACCCCCAGGAATCACAAAGAGCGGTGCCATTGACTGCGCAATAAACCAGAGGCCTCTCCAGCTCAACTCGAACTCTTTCTTGTGTTTTTTCCTACCACATCTGCCCTGGGTATACGTATAATGACAGTGTGGCTATCTTTGTTTTCCTTCTTCTTTTTTGTCCCTGTGTTAAAACAAGCGCTCGGTGCTGCTCCCACTGAGCATGGCAAGACATAAAAAGAGAACCAACCAAACTATAGATTTGCCTCATTGAAGGGGGTGATTATAGTCCTTTGCAAACGCAAACACTCGGCTGCTTCTTCTCGCTCTCTCATCAAGCGTCTTCTGGGGGGTGTTTACCTTTTGGCTACAAGGCTTTTGATGTACTCATTGGCCCACCCACCCCACGAAGCCCGTCGTTGTCTTTCTATTTTGCTCTGACCATTTTTAGCTTGGCACATGAAGTCTTTCTTCTGTGTTTGTTTGTAGCTCAACGAGTGTGGCCCAGTGCAGAGACGAAGAGACACAAGGACTGCCCACCACTTATTGCCTCCGCTTGAGAAAAGGAGGAAACATCTATATAAATAAACATGTAATGTTCATTTGTGGGATTAACAGAACTCAAAAACCACCGGACGAATTGACACGAAATTTGGACACTATACCCCCAGGCATGTAGCCGGGGGGGGGGGGTTGAGGGGCTTCAGGGCCCCCCCCCCGAATTTTTCAGGGTGAACCGCGAGAAGGCCTTACTGGTACTTTATTTAAACTGTTATGTGTATTCATATCATGATCTGATCACCATGCTCAATATATCCCATATACATGGGGATATTGTTGGGATAACGATACAAAAGGTTTGGTAGGGTAGACCCTCTCTCACTCAGACTCAGCCCCCTTCCCCCCCAATCAAACTCAGCCCTCCCGAATCTTGGCTACGGCCCTGTACACCCCTGACCAACGAGTGACCATCACTCATAAACCACTCATCCAAAGAAGATCAGAAAGGACTTAAAACCCAAAAAAGCTAAATGATGAAAAGCTACATGACAATACAGAAAAAAGGGAAGGAAGTAAAGGGAGAAAAGGAAGGAGAGAAAGAAAGAAAGAAAGTGGTAGAGAAGGAAGAAAGACAAGAAAGGGGAGGGAAAGAAAAAGGGGGGAGAAAGTAAAGAGGTAGAGAAGGAGGTTGGATGTGTCCTTTGAGCCTGTGCAATGGACCTTTCTGGTGGAGCGCAGGGTTCACAGAACTGGCCTCACCCTTTAAGCCAAAGGTTCGTCCGCCGGGCCCTAGCAAGCTGGGACGGTGGCAGCGAGGTCCTCAGGTCGTAGGTTTGATTTGAGTTTCCTTCTCTAGATGGTTGACCTTACAGGGTTAGACGAGCACCATCTGCCCGGGTTTGAAATCAGAGTTTTCCTTCTCTTAGGATGGTTGCCAAAAGGCTAGAGAGCCCACCCTGCCCGTTGACGCTCTTTGTCAGACCCTTCTTCGGTTGTGACCTGTCTGGCATGGGAGGCCCTACCCATGGTTATTATGCCACCGCCAGCATAGCTCACAACTTCATTAGGGTACGCAAGCCCCTCCCCAGTGACAAGGGGGCACCAACGGAGAGGACATACACGATATACACAGACCGGGCTATAGCATTGCGTGGCAGGGAACAGCTAGTCTATATAAATAAAATGTAATGTTCGTTTGTGGGATTAACATAACTCAAAAACCGCTGGGCATATTGACACCAAATTTGGACACAATCCACCTCTCAGGCCACCGAGTGACCATCACTCATGAAAACACTGAAAACCACAGCAGAAGATACTTAAAAAGCCAAACAAAATACATTACAATGCATGCACAAAACCACATATATACGCATATACACAAATATATACACACACAAGACACATATACACAGACTGGGCCACAGCAACGCATGGCAGGAGACGGCTAGTAAGAAACACAGGCATATACATAAATTTTAATAATGGAATGTACGAGGACATAACGTATCTCATGAAAGCATTTTATTTATATTTTTTATAAATATATGATTTGCAAGATCACAACATACCTTTTTAAGATGTTTGTCCAATCCCGTTACGCTCACGCGACACACCTACACACTGCAGCTGACACATGACAGTGTCATGACACACCGATTGGAAAGCTTTGGCGCCGTGGTTAGAGTGCCAAACTCAGAAAGACGAGCATTCAGACCCCTTCCTTGTGAAGCCCACACCGTGACCGTCAACCAGAGACTCATGGTGAATGGGTGTGATGAAAGTGAAAGGAGGGAACGGTGTATTCAGACTCTTCGCTCGATGGAGAGAGAGCAGCGTATTCCAACTGTGGGTTCATCTTCTACTACACTGTAGAATTAACAGTTTGACAGCACTTTACACACCATGGTTCAGTAGTACGGAAACCTGGGAGTTATAGTTTTGTGAGGCACTGGGCCGCTATGGCAGAGAAGGCTAAAGAGCTTGTAAAACTGCACCTTTTATGATTACATATACGAGCATTGATTCAGGATCCACGTGGGCACCAAAATCCATGGAGGCTCCAATCCCATTATATAAAATGACTAGCTGTACCCGGCACGCGTTGCTGTGCCCTATTTTGGAGATGCGAGAAAGTCTGAGTATGTAAGGGTTGGAATTGTTGTTAGTTATGGTGTTGTTGGGGCCATGGCTGTGTCGTTGTGGGTTGTTCTGGTGGGTGGGATGTTGAAGTCCTGGGGAGTTGTTGTTGTGTGGTGTTGCTGGCGTTCTGCATAACTTGTGGATATGCAATGTTTTTTGTCTTTCCGTCTGCTGTGTTGATGTAGAGGTTGATGTGTGTGTGGGTGGGGTACTTTGGAAGTGAGTGGAGGTACTTGAAATCCCATCATCCATGGTGTGCCCTCCTCTAAACTGCAGTTGGATGGAGTGTGGGTCATGGGGGCACTGTGTGCCAAGTTTGGTCTTTATCGGTCTTGGTTCTGGGCCACAGTGGTCTGTGGAGAATGATGGGTTTTGAAGTACTACAAATCCCATTTTCCATGGAGGTACTTCAAGTTCCATAATCCATGATCCACCCTCCTCCAAACTGTAGTAGAATGTAGAGTGGGTCATAGGGGCTCTGTGTGCCAAGGTAGGTTACTGTAAATTCAGGCCATACACAATGTCCCATGAGCTGAGGCCTAGTCAGGAACAGCAAGTTAATGAAGCCTTACTGTCAATTCAGGCCATACACAATGTCCAATGAACTGAGGGCTAGTCGGAGAATCAAGTTAATGAAGCCTTTCTGTCAATTCAGAGCGCAAACAGCATTCCATTAAGTGAGGCCTAGTCAGGGAAATTAAGTTAATGAAGCCTTACTGTCAATTTTGGGCGTGGTCTGTGATTTGTAGGGGTGTAAATTTTCTGTGGGAAGTGAATTGGGTGTTTGTGCCTCAGCCCTTTGCTGTATCCTCCTCTGACACTTTTTATTATGGGTCGGAATGTTCATGTTGGCTGGCCAGTACAGGAGTTATGCAAATCCGCCCTTATTGGCAGCCAATCATGTTGTCAGAATGTAGAGGCTGGGAGAGTCGTTGGCAGCCCTGGAGGATGCTGGGAAATGTAGTTTTTACTCGTTGTTTGGGGGCTTTAAGGTTTTTGGGGAGAGTTCTTTGCTACAAACATACCTTGCCTGAGGCCTATTTCTGTTGGCAAGTTTGGTGTTTCTGCGTTGTAAAGTTTCTCTGTTTGGGACTGTTGTTCCAAGACGGGAACCCCTTTATATAATAGATATTACTTATTTTTTCTTGCAAGAATGATGTAATAAAATGGTGCCCCCTATATACAAAATTAAGGTTTATTTTTTGGATTTAAAAAAATATATAGGCATGATGGGAAGCTGGCTATTTCTGGCTTCAGTGGTCTGGGCGAGGCCTGGACATTTGGCCTCCCAAAGGTGGAACAGCAGCTGCTGCCAAAAAATCCGACAAGCAGCGCTCTCTATTCCTGGTCGTGAAAAACGTAATAGTAACAAAGTAAACAGCTATGAAAAATCTGTCCAAAACCTCACTCTGACTCGGGCTCTTCCCACAGCCACGTAACCCAGAATATCCAGGCAGAATAAGTCACAATATCTGCTTTGAACTGGAATATCTGAGTCCTTTCCTTTTCCTTCCTTCCTTCCTTCCCTCCTTCCTTCCTTCCTTCCTTCCTTCCTTCCTTCCTTCCTTCCTTCCTTCCTTCCTTCCTTCCTTCCCTCCTTCCTTCTTTCTTTCCTTCCTTTCCTCCCTTCCTTCTTCCTTCCTTCCCTTCCCTTCCACCTTCCTTCCTTCTCTCTCACCCTCCTTCCTTCCTTCCCTCTTTCTTTCTTTCTTTCTTTCTTTCTTTCTTTCTTTCTTTCTTTCCATCCCTCCTTCCTTCCCTCCCTCTCTTCCCTCCTTCTCTTCCTTTCTTCCTTCCCTCTCACCCTCCTTCCTTCTTTCCTTCCCTCTCTCCCTCCTTCCTTCCTTCCTTCCCTCTTTCTTTCTTTTTTCCTTTCTTTCCCTTCTTTCTTCCTTCCTTCCCTCTTAGCCTCCTTCCTTCTTTCTTTCCTTCCTTTCCTCCCTCCCTCCCTTCGTCCTCCCTCCCTTCCTTCTTCCTCCTGCCATTTGCATCCATTGCTCCATGTTTATGTCTCCAGAGCAGCTGAAAGAAAAAAAATATATTGCCCCGTTCCCATTGTGACATCTTTTCAAATACCTAGACGTGGCTATCATGCCCTCTTTTAATTTTCTTTTTGGGGCCGTCCTAAATACGATAGTTTTCCTTGAAGCGGAGCTGTGGACGTTGGCAAGGGATGTGCCCAAGCGCCAAGCAGATGCGCTCTGCTTCCCAGGCCAAATCCTCTAAGGCCGCTCGGATGCAGTTCCATTTCCACAAGGTTTTCAATGCACCAGAAAGGCTTCTCTGGAGTCTGCTGAGTATAAGCTTTTGAGTGGCACCGGGCCAGAAACCCAGCCTATTTCTCCATGTTATTGAGGTCAGCTCCCCATTTTCCTAATGCTCCCCGTCCACAGTCTTCCGTGCCTCCCTCCCTCCCTCCCTGTGTTTCAGATCATTCATGAATCTCGCCAGTGTATTTATCACACCGCCCTTCAAATATCTAATTAAAACACTGAATAGTGTTGGAGGCCTGCCAGCTTCGCCCAAAGCCCCTTCCCAGGGTGACGCCGGACAATGGGCCACTGTCATTTTCTCGTCAATTTATGTCTTTCTCACACAACAGAGTTGTCCTGTGGTTGCATTATGACCATTATTGCATGTTGCTTATTGCCAGGGAGCGTCCAGAGCCTGAACAGCCGAGGCAAACAGCGTGAAACCTGCAGTCTTCGCATTGGCAGCTTGGTCTTGGTCTTGAGCACCACAGAGCTTCATCTCCAAGCTCAAAAAGTTTCTAACTCTCATGATGGAAAGTCACTTTGGTGTTTTATTTATTTATTTATTGTTCATTTTTGTATTCCGCTCCTCCCAGCAGGCTCGGGGCGGATAACAACAGATATAATGGGCAACATGTCACAACATGTCGACATGTGGCCCTACAGTAAAAGCATAAAAACATAAAAGCACATTAAAACACATTACATCGCCACAGGGTATGGGAGGACATACGACATGGTTCTTAGTCCGTGTGCCTAATTAAAGGCTAAGCCAAAAGGGCCGTCTTACACACCCTCCGGAAGGGGGCCAGTTCCGAGATGGCTCGGTACTGTCCGGGAGGGCTTCCAGAGCACCGTGCCGCTACGGAAAAAGTTCTCTGTCTAATCGTCGATGGATGGCAGGAGCGGATTGATGGCACTGACAACAGATTCTGTTCATCTGAGCGCAGTGATCTCGGGGGAAAATACGGGGTAAGGCGGTCCCTCAGGTATGCAAGCCCTAGGCCGTGCAAGGCCTTAAAGGTCAGAACCAGCACCTTGAAGGCGATTCGGTACTCAATAGGAAGCTAGTGCAGTGGCCGGAGGATAGGTGTAATCTGCTCTCTCGCCGGCGTTCCCGCCAGCAGGCGAGCAGCGGCATTCTGCACTAGCTTGAGTTTCCGGATTGGCGACAAGGGAAGGCCAACGTAGAGGGCGTTACAGTAGTCTAATCTCGAGATGACCGTCGTCCCTGGACAGGTAGGGTGCCAGTCGCCTAGCCTGTCGGAAGTGAAAGAATGACGTCCTGCTGACCACGGAGACCTGAGCCTCCATGGTCAGCGAGGAGTCCAACAGAACCCCCAAGCTCTTAACCGATGGCAATGGGTTAAGCCGCTCGCCATCCAGGGTAGGCAACCGGCACCCACCCAGCCCAGGTCGACCAGGCCATAGGATCTCCGTCTTCGACGGATTCACCTTCAGCCGGCTGGCACGCAGCCAACCAGTCACGGCTTCAAGGCATAGATGGAAACAATCGGGTGAGTCCGCCTGCCGTCCATTCTCAGCAGAAGCTGGGTGTCATCAGCGTACTGATAACACTCCAGACCAAAGTCACGGCCAGCTGGGCCAGGGGGCGATGTAAACGTTGAATAATAAGGGGGAGAGGATGGCCCCTGGGGACCCTCACAGTTAAGTGGGAGTCTCCCGGAGACCTCCCCGCACCCTTCCACACGTTGTCCCCGGTCCTGGAGGAAGGAGGCCACCCATTTAAGGGCAGTCCCCCTGTGGTGAAGCTACGTTCAAATCAACCGGCTGGACAGGGTGGACCCTCTCTTAAAGATCCCACCGCTGCCGCCAATATGTGACCACTCCACTTCTTGACCTGCCTCAGACTGGACAATCTTTCTATGTCCACACTGCTGACCTCCAATCCAAGGAAACCTCGAAGTTACCTCAGCAACTTCACGTTTATTGGCAGGGTACTGTCTCACCCCTTCACCATTTAACTGACTGGAGTTTTAAAACTTCTCAGTGACCACTTGACCACGCTGCCACCATTTATCCGGCTGACCACTGACTTTGAGGCCACCACCAATAAAAGAATCAGGAGAGGTGTTTTCCTTTAAGATGCAAACAATTTATTTTGACACAAATGGGTACAATCTTGGTTGGTTTCAAACTTCCTTAGAGGCACAACTTTTCTGTTACATAACACAATGGGGACCTATTATAGGGTTTCCACTAAACCTCTATAAACCCCTGCAACTTTAACTAGGGTCTCTATACCCTTTAACTGGACTGCTCACTAGCAGACCTTAAGACACACACTAACACTGGACCGTTCTCTTTCAGTCCTTAGGACACTCTAAACTAGAACATAACTCCTCCCCCTCTCATTTGGCAGTTGGCTTCCCGCTCTTTTCCAACTGTAGAATTCAAACCTGAACATTCTACTAGCCTCTAGCCCTGGTTGCCATGGCGACAGCTCTTCTAAGCTTCTGCCATGCCTCCCTTCTGTTTCACCCACAGAAACAAACCATAGAACATTCAAAACAACATACATTTTAACACATGTCACACAACATTTACACACAAATAATCAACATCATTACATTACCTTCCTTCCTCCCGAAATTATTTTTAATTCTCTCTGTCCAGAGTGAATTAAAAAAATAATGCCGTTAGCAAGACATTATATAATCGTATACATTTCACATATACATTTATACTTACACAACTATATACAAACCATATCCATTCTGTAATCTGAATTTAAGTAACTCTCGATAAAGAGTCAGCTACTACATTCGATTTGCCTTTCACATGCACTACCTTAAAATCGTAGTCTTGCAAGAGTAAACTCCATCTTAAGAGTTTGTTGTTAGTACCCTTAACATTACTCAGCCATTTTAATGGCGCATGATCCGTCTGCAAACAAACTTCCTGCCCCACAGATATGGTCTCAGTTTTTGAATCGGCCACACTATGGCGAGACATTCTTTCTCGATGGTAGAAAGACTACTTTCTCGCAATAGCTTTTACTTAAAAACATTACAGGATGCTTTTTCCCATCCTCGTCAGCTTGACTTAAAACCGCTCCCAAACCTGTTTCTGATGCGTCGCACGTTAATATAAATGGACGATCAAAATCTGGAGCTTTCAACACTGACTGTGATGTTATGGTCTGTTTTAACTTGTCCATTGACTCCTGACATTGTGGTGTCACACTACAACATTTGGACATGCCTTCTTGGTTAAGCCTGTCAATGGAGTCGCCAATTCGCTAAAATTTGGGATAAACCCGATAATAACTGGCTAATCCCAAAAAGGACTCGAACCTGTTTTTGGTTTTGGGTATCGGCCACTTGTGTATCGCCTCCACCTTAGTAGGTTCTGGACCAATCATACCACTTCCCACCATAAAAAGTCCTAGGTACTTGGACATTCGATTCCCCTAAACGACACTTGGGTGCTTTTACTGTTAACCCTGCTTCTTTCAGTCGAAACAGCACCTGGTCTAGATGTTGTAGGTGTTCTTCCCAGGTATTGCTAAATACACCTATGTCGTCCATGTATGCCACACAGAAGTTACTCATACCCCCGAGTATCTTATCTACTAATCGTTGGAAAGTGGCTGGGCTGTTTTAAGTCCAAATGGTAAGACATTGAACTGATGTAACCTTTATGGGTTCTAAAGGCCCGTTTTCTCCGGTCTCTGGGATCCATTGGTATCTGCCAAAACCCTTGGTGAGATCTAGGCTACTGATGTAATTGGCTCTCACCATTTTTACAATCAGGTCGTCTAACCTTGGCATAGGGTATGTATCGGTTTGCGTCACCTCGTTTAACCGTCTATAATCAACACAAAACCTTATTGTGGTGTCTGGTTTTGGAACTAACACGACGGGTGATGCCCAAGGACAACTGGATGGTTCTATAATCCCCATATTCAGCATTTCCTGAACTTCTCTATCAACACACTCCACGAGTTTCCCTGTGACTCGATAGGGAGTAGACGCAATGGGTAAGCGTCTCCTGTTATAATTTGATGTTGCACCCCTTCTACTCTTCCCCGGTAAATCCGAAAACAAAAATTTTATACTTATGGAGCAGTTCTCTAAGTTGCTCCTGCTGTTTGCAAGTCAGCCCTTCATCAAGCTTTACCTGACTCACACTCTTGTCAGCCTTCCTATTCCCTTCCCAGAAATGAAACGATCCATTTACACCTTCATTAACTATTATACATACATCTACTGATCTTTCAACATAAGGTTTAAGCGAGTTAACATGCACCAGTTTTTCCAGTCCTGATTGTAATTCTTGTATCAAGTAGTTAACTCTGCTGGCACGCTTTTCAACTGTCCATGGTCCTGTCCATTTCAATTGAAGTTTGTTGACTCTTTCGGGATCAAATATAGTACTTTATCACCAACGTCGAAGGATCTCTCGGGCTGATTGATCATA
>JARBWK010001527.1:0-18668 GCA_030556195.1 Anolis apletophallus | reverse complement strand
TCTGTGTCAAGGTCTATGCCACAGATTTGTAGTGTTTGTCTGTTGTCTGTGTCTCTGCTGCACAGTGTGTTTCTACCTACGTTTGTTCTGGGTTCTTTTTGTTTGATGTATGTAGCGCCAGTGAGTGTGTCGCTCGATGCTGTTATTTTTATAAGGCATGGCTTGTCTTTTTGGGTCAGTTGTTGGGCAAGGTGGAACTTTCTAATCTACCCCCTAATGGGGTGGGGTAACAGGGGAAGAGGTTACTCAGGGGTATTTGAAACCCAAAATCAAAACTGTGATAAAGCTGGAATGTTCCTCTGGCCGGAAACCTTCTTGAAAGCCCACTGGTCACCACCAGACTTATATGTATTACTAGCTGTACCCGGCACGCGTTGCTGTGCCCTATTTAGGAGATGCGAGAAGTCTGAGTATGTAAGGGTTGGAAATGATGTTACTTGGTGGGGTCATGGCTGTGTCGTTGTGGGTTGTTCTGGTGGGTGGGATGTTGAAGTCCTGTGGAGTTGTCGGTGTGTGGTGTTCCTGGCATTCTGCAGAGCTGGTGGATATACAATGTTTTTTGTCTTTCCGTTGGCTTTGTTGATGTAGAGGTTCTGTGGTTTCCCAACTCTGGAGCACGCTACATAGAGTTGTCCGTGGGAGAAGCATTCTGTGTCAAGGTCTGTGCCACAGATTTGTAGTGTTTGTCTGTTGTCTGTGTCTCTGCTGCACAGTGTGTTTCTGTTCTGGCGTTTTTTCTGCCCTTTTTTGTTTGATGTATGTGGCGCCTGGGAGTGTGTCGTTCGATGCTGTTATTTTTATAAGGCATGGCTTGTCTTTTGGGTCAGTTTATGTCTGTGTGGAAGGAAGGAATGGTTTTTGTTTGTGGTGTTTGTAGGTGTTGTGTGTACGGGGTCCCGTAAGGTTGGTGGGATGTTGTGTTGTGTTGTGTGGGTAGGAATTTGCTGGTGAATTGCTCCCTCAGAGTTTGGTTTTGGCAGTTTAACCCTCAAACACCAACTGAAATCTCTCAGCATTCTATCCTAGCCTTGGATGGCTCTTGCCAGCGTTGCTATGGTTACAGCAGTTATGCAAATCCGCCCTTATTGGCAGCCAATCATGTTGTTCAGAATGTAGAGGCTGGGTGAGTCTTTGGCTGCCCCGGAGGATGCTGGTAAATGTAGTTTTATTTTTACTCGTTGTTTTGGGGGCCTTTTAGGTTTTGGGGGAAAGGTTCTTTGCTACAAACGTACCTTGCTTGAGGCCTATTTCTGTTGGCAAATATTGTGTTTCTGCGTTGTATGGTTTCTTTGTTTGAGGTATACATCACATGACGTGAGCCCATTTATATAATAGATTATCAAGCCTTTGGCAGACTTGAGGTATCTTGGGCAAGAATGTTCTGGCTTTGCATTCAGGCCTGTGCACTGAGGTAACACTGAAGAAATTACTTCTTCAGAATATACGCTGCCACCATTAGACTTTTGATTGCTGCAGGAAACTATTGTAAAACTCCTTTGACAGAGGCACACGTGAGGCAGATGTGTTGAACAATTAAACAATTAAGTTTATTTAAGAGAACTTACAAAATAGGCATTAAGCTTAGTGGTTCAGAAATATTGCCACAAAAGCATATGGTTCCTTTAAGCAGTTCAAACCTTAGTTACAAAACCCCACTCCTTTCTCCCTCCCAAGAATTTACTGACAGGATTTCCTCTCTGCCTAGCAAATCTTAACTCCACTACAGATAGTCCTTTCCTGGATCTATCTCTCCACTCTTCTACCCACTATCTCCCTAATAGCTATACAATCTTCTACACTAGCTAACCCTGCTAGCTACCTGACCAATTTTCAGGCTACTTCTCTCTAAAACTAACTCCCACAAATAATAATAATAATAATAATAATAACTTTATTTCTTGTGAGTCGCCCTCCACCGATGGTGCTCCGGGCGACTTACATCATTTAAAAATACATCTAATTAAAAACACGGGTTCAAAGAATCACAAAGGGCCCAATCCCCAAGATTAGTCAATCCCCAAACGCCTGGCGGAAGAGCCAAGTTTTCAGCTCGGAGAGGAATCTGGCTGGGGCCGATATGGCCCTAAGAGCAGGCGGGAGTGTATTCCAGATTACAACTGCTCTCTACACTCCCTCCAAAGAACTCCTTCACTCAACTCCCACTCTCTCTGTCTGACAGGGTTTTTCAAAAGTCATTTTTTCTTTTTCTAAGTTAGGCTCCGCCCCTTCTCTACCAGCCAATCCTAACTCCCCTCATTTCCCTCCAGGCTTACTCTTAGGCATTCACTCTTTTGGAAATGAAATCCAAGATGGATGCCCCCCCCCCCCAGCACCTATCTAAAAATGGCTGCCAATTCTTGGGCCTACTTTTTCTAGGCTTTACCTAGCCTACCAAGTAGGGAATTCATCACAGACAGCAAAACAAGGGCCACGGGGGTGTTGGCCCTTCCCTATACCAGTGATTTTCAACCAGTGTGCCGCGGAACACTAGTGTGCTGTGAGAGATCATCAGGTGTGCCGTGGGAAATTATTTTCAAACTTCATTCATATATAAACTATAAAGCGTATTGAAGCAGTAACGTGGAGTCCCAAAACTCCCAGGGCACTCAGGCCACCGAACGTGCGGGCGCAAGGAAGAGATGACGCGACAATCTTTTACTGGGTCCAGGAAACCAGCTTTATTGTATCACATCAGCTGATGGGTCCGTCCACCCTGTGCGGAAAACGGGGCCGCTTGGCGAACAGAACCCCGAACATTTCTAGCATACAGGTTTTATACCATCAATGGAGTCAACATTTAGTCCCTCCCTTCTTCATGCACATTACTGGCTAGCATTCATGAACCCACTCTATCTTATCCAATTAAACAAAGCATTCTAGCATCTTATTCCTATTTGCTAATAAACTGTGGCGCAGTATGAATTTCCATCATTGTTCTATGTTATTGCTTTATGAGCAAAGTGTTCTCAAATTGTTACTTTTCTACCGGGCTTTAACTTGGTGGCCTGCCAAGTGAAAGCTTCATTTGCCATGCGCGTCTCCTAACCAATCACTTATCTTGTAAACAAACGCACATGGGAACTCCTAGGCCAATCAGGACCGTGTTCTTATCTAAAGGCACATGATGTTCCCTGGCTAATCACAGCCTGTGTTGGTACACCAATCAGAATGTATTATTCTCGTCATTATTTCTGGCAAGCTATTTCGGTACTCTGCTGCTCCTGTTCTATCCTTATGCATCACTCCCCTCTGACATTTCTCCTGCTAAAGTGTCAATTTCTCCTTTAGTATCTGTCCCTTTAAGAAATGGAATCATAGCACTCTCACGACACCTAGGAAGTGATGCGAGAGTGCTATGGTCGCGCCATCTTGGATTCGCTCAGACGGGGCTAAGTAAACAAACTTAGAGTTAGTGCTGCAGCTGCGCCAGAATATCTATTTTGTGTTAATCGAAACAGGCCCAGGTTTCACACTAATTGAGTGTATAAATACATTTAAAAACATATTAACTATATGTATTACTGTGTTAGAGTGTCATTTTGTGTCATTTTGGTTGGTGGTGTTCCAGGATTTTGTAAATGTAAAAAAAGTGCTGCGGCTCAAAAAAGGTTGAAAATCACTGCCCTATACTATCCAAAGATAGATAGATAGATAGATAGATAGATAGATAGATAGTTAGTTGGGTGACTGGAGTTACACTTAAAATGTTCCTGCTCCGACTTACATACAAATTCAACTAAAGAACAAACCTACAGAATGTGTCTTGTTCGTAATTTGGAACTGCCTGTAATCCAGTTCAATCTGCATCATATGAGGCTGGATCTACACTGCCTTATATCCCAGATTCTGATCCCAGGCCACTTCTGCACTGCCATGTAATACAGATAATCAAAGGAGATAATCCACATTATCTGCTTTGAACCGGATTATATGAGTCCACACTGCCATATTATCCAGCTCAAAGCAGGTAATCTGGATTTTATACGGCAGTGTAGAACAGGGCTGTCCAACTTCTTCCGGCCCAAGGGTTGGAAGAAGTGTCACTGATCACCTGGGGGGCCGTAGGTGGTCAGTGAGTGGGGGGCGGGGCCGCTCGTCGTGGCGGGGGCGGAGCCGCTCGCTCACGTAGCCCCTCCTCCTTCTCCCCGAGCGCGCCGCTGCTCAGATCCCGAGCGGTGGCGCGAGCGGGGAGAAGGAGGAGGGGCTACGGAGGAAGAAGGCAGCCGGCTCCCCCGCCCTTCCTAGTAAAGGAGAAATTGATGCTTTAACAGAAGAAACGCCAGGAGAAGGTGCTGCTTAGCATAGGCTCTGAAATAGTGGGGTCAGTTTGCCAGCAACAGTGACGAGAATAATCCACTCTGATTGGTCCGCACAAGCACAGGCTGTGATTAGCCCAGAGAACATCATGTGCCTCAAAGATAAGAAACAGTCGTGATTGGCTTAGCACTCGCCATGTGCGTTTGTTTACAAAGTTAGCAATTGGGTTAGGAGACGCGCATGGCAAATGAGGTTCCCACTTGGCAGGCTCCCAGTGGGAACTCGGATAGTAAATGTATCGATTCAAGTACAGCCTGCACATAAAGCAGATAACATAGAGGGAAAGATGAAAATTTACACTGCGCAACGTCTATTAGCAAATAGAATTGAGATGTTAGGAATGCTTTGTTTAATTGGATAGAGTAATGTGGGTTCATGAATGCTAGCCAGTAACAATGCATGAAGAAGGGAGGGACTGAAATATTGTCGCCATTGTTTGTATAAAATCTGTTTACTGGGAAAGATCGGGGTTCTGTCTTCCAGCGGCATTGTTCCCAAAGGGGCAGGCCCATCAGCTGATGTCATGCAAATAAAGCTGGTTTCCTGAATTGCAGTAAAATTGTCGCGTCATCAGTCCTTGTGCTCGCTAGAAACAGCAGCCTAAGACAAAAGGTATTACCTTGGGAGTTCTGGGACTCCAGATACTGCTACACTAGCAGTAGGCGGCGCCAAGGGCGGCGCGTCAAGCTAGGCCTCTGACGCGCCGCTCTTGGCGCCGCCTACTGCTCCTTTTCGGCGGCTCCCCCGCCCTTCCTAGCCACCGAAAAGAAGCAGTAGGCGGCGCCAAGGGCGGCGCGTCACCCCAGGCTCTGACGCGCCGCCCTGGCGCCGCCTACTGCTCCTTTTTGCGGCTCCCCCTCCCTAGGAAGGCGGCGGAGAGAGGGGGGCGGAGGGGCGGTGCAGGAGGAGGAGCTGGCCCCTTTCTTCTCCCTGCCCCACCTCCTCCCCCCCCCCCCGCCTGCCATTTTTAAAAAATTTTTAAAAATATTTAGGGAGGGTAGCGAAGGCCGTGTCCAACAGGCTGGGAGCTGTGACGTGGCTCTGCGGGCCACCTGTTGGACGGCCCTGGTGTAGAAGAACCCCAGATTATTTGATTATCTCAGATTATCTGGCAGTGTAGGCTCATAGGAGATATATCTGGAATTAGACACTGGGATACAGGGCAGTGTAAATCCAGCCTGAGTCTACACTAGCCATTATAATCCAGATGAAACTCCATTCCAAACGGGGATCCAGCACAACACACCAGAGACCAAAACAGCAGTCAAAACAGTGGGTTTCTCGCAATCGGGCGTAAGAAAGCCAAGGTGGGTTTGTCAGCCAATAAAGTCACGGCGGCCGTTTTTTGGGATGCACGCAGTATAATCCACATTGACTACCTTCAAAAGGGTAAAACAATCAATTGCGGATATTATGCCAACTTATTGGGTCAATTCAATGAGGATTTGAAGATAAAAACTGACCGCATTTGGCCAAGAAAAAAGTTCTTTTGCACCAGGACAATGCAAGGGTGCACACATGTGCAGTTGCCATGGCAACAATCCATTAATGAGGATACGAATTGCTCCCTCATCCGCCCTATTCTCCAGATTTAGCCCTGAGTGACAATTTCTTATTTCCAAACCTGAAGAAATGGCTCGGCGGAAAGAGATTTGACTCCAACAGTGAAATCATCTCACAAACAAATACCTATTTTGATGACCTCGACAAATCTTATTTTTGGGAAGGGATACAATAATTGGAGAAACGTTGGACAAAGTGTCTAGAGCTCAAAGGGGACAACGTTGAAAAATAATATGATTTTTTATCCAAAAACCTGTGTTTCATTCAAAAAGTCACGGACTTATTGACCCGCCCTCGTATGTTTCCTTTTCCTGTCTTGTTTTAGCTCAACCGGCCCCTGTGTCGATGAGCCCCTGAATGAGGTCCAGATCGGAGAAATCCACTCTCAGGTTCGCCGGTTCCTTGACGGGAACATTGATGAATTAGACGTAAGTAGTTCCCTTGCAAGTTACTTTCCTTCCTCTCCTCCTCTGCTTCTTTTCTTTTTTCCTCTTTTATACTCCTTTCCATTTCTGCATTTCAATAGATGCAGGCATTTTAAAAACATCACCCCCATTGAGTTATCCAGGGAGGCTTTTGAAAATCAAGTCATGGGGTGCCACGGTTTGATACAATATAACACAACGGGTGTGGTCACTGTAGAACCAAAGAAAAAGTATCCAAACACTGGATTCACTTAAAAGATATTGTATTCAATAATTACTCTGAGGAGTTGCAGGCAAATCAACATATCAACCCCAATTGGGTGCCTTAAATACAACCATGTTTCCAATCCTTATAATTAGAATATCCATGTAACAAAATAAGTTCCCAGTTCCTGGGTGGGATGAAAAAGGTGAGTAACGCCGCCAAAGTAAGTTTTCTAAACCCCAATGGGTATTTATAATCCAACCTGGTATTTGTAATCCAATGGGAAATGGAAGGCAGGCACACCGTCAAACCCCAATCCTGGGCTTACTAACCCCAATGTGAGAGTTGGTTTCTCAGGTGCGGTGTCTGCTAAGTCTTCTGGCGACGAAACACAAGTGTACAGGGGTCCCACCTCGTTTACGACCCCCAAAGTTTTCAAGGCCAAAGTGATTCCCTCCCAGTGCATCACATGGCAAGCGGCGAGAATCTTAGAGAAAGGATCTCTGGTGTATTCCTTCGCAGGCATTTGCCCCACCTATTGAGGTGGAATACACCAGAGATCCTTTCTCTAAGATTCTCGCCGCTTGCCATGTGATGCACTGAGAGGGAATCAATACTTTGGCCTTGAAAAAGACCCGGGGGTCGAAACGAGGTGGGACCCTGTACACTTGTGTCCTCGTCGGCCAGAAGACTTAGCAGACACCACCTGAGAAACCAACTCCCACATTGGGGACGCTACGAAGCCCAGGATTGGGGCTTGACGGTGTGCCTGCCTTCCATTTCCCATTGGATTACAAATACCCATCGGGGTTGGATTATAAATACCCATTGGGGTTTAGAAAACTTACTTTGTGGCGTTACTCCACCTTTTTCATCCCACCCAGGAACTGGGAACTTATTTTGTTTACATGGATATTCTAATTATAAGGGGATTGAAACATGGTTGTATTTAAGGCACCCAATTGGGGTTGATATGTTGATTTGCCTGCAACTCCTCAGGAGTAATTATTGAATACAATATCTTTTAAGTGAATCCAGTGTTTGGATACTTTTTCTTTGGTGCCACGGTTTGAGCCATGAATAGGTTTTTAATGGGTTTTAACTATTCAACCCCCCCCCGTTTCTCCACCTTTTCAAGTATAAGCCTAGTTTTTCAGTCCTTTTTAGATTGAAAAGTCCCCTCGGCTTATACTCGAGTCAAGGTTATGTATTATGTTACTTCATTATTATTATTATTATTTTACTCTATTTATTATTATCCTTACATTTATAACTTTACTCTATTATTATTCTTACATTTATTATTTTACTTTATTGTTATTATTACTGCATTTACTATTTCACTCTATTATTATTGTTATTATTACATTTCCATTATTTCACTCTATTATTATTGTTATTATTACATTTCCATTATTTTACTCTATGAGTAACCACCCCCTGCCATGCATTGCTGTGGCCCAGTCTGTGTATATGTGTTTTGTGTGTGTGTATGTGTGTATGTGTGTGTGTGTATATATATTTGGGTATATGTGTATATATGTGGTTTTGTGCATACGTTGTTGCAAGGCTCAAACTTTTCAATAAGGTAAGGACGCACATGCAGGACAATGCTGGTAATGGACCTCCATTTATTTCAAAGGACAACAATGCTTCTGATGCCAGAGATGGCCACACACTGAACAAACATACCTTTTATACTAAACACACCCCCATAATCTGTCCATCATCCCAAAGGCCCAACCCCCATGGCATGCAATGCCCAGCAGAGGTTGCATCATATCCCTTCTGACTCAGCAATATACAAGCCAGTGCTACTCATGTGGGTGTGGTGTGACCTAAGGCACATTTCCAGCTCTATGCATGTCTCCAAGGCCACCACCTGGTGAGGATCATCCTGCTGGAAGGGTATGAGATAAGAGCAATCCCAGCTCTAATCGACAGACCCTTACACGTTGTAATGTATTTTTTTGGCTTTTTAAGTCTCTTTTGCTGTGTTTTTCAGTGTTTTTATGAGTGAAGGTCACCTGTTGGCCTAATAGGTGCATTGTGTCCAAATTTGGTGTCAATTTTTCCAGTGGATTTTGAGTTATGTTAACTCCACAAACGTTTTTATATACATAAAAATGTGCATAATCTATATACATTTTATGTATATAGATTATTATTGCATTTATTATTTTACTCTGCTATTATTGGAAGGACACATAAGCACATTTACATTGAAGAAGGTTAGAATAATGGTTTAATCAGAGTTGGGCAGTCTTATCTTAAATTACAGTTTTATGTAAAAATTCAAATATATTGAGCCTCCTGATACCTCACTTAATGTAATTGTATTGGTTATCTATTTTTGTTTTGAAATTTACCCATAGCGGCTGCATTTCCCACCCTCAGCTTATACTCGAGTCAATCCGTTTTCCCATTTTTTGTGGTAAAATTAGGTGCCTCGGCTTATATTTGGATTGGCTTATACCCGAGTACATACGGTAATCCCTTCCTTCAAAAACCTATCTTTTCTAGTCATGAAAACAAGAACTTACCAAGTTGTTTCCTTTTCCTCTTAAAATGTCTGTCAGGGGTTCCCAAGTCTTTGAAATCTGTCTAAACTGGCCTTTTTCCCATCAAACCAAATCATTTCTGCTAGGTCTTATCTGTCGGCGTGCTTTGGCCGGCCACGGTGATGAAAGAACTGACGAATTGCAGCAATAAAGCAATTAAGTAGTTTATTTACAACTAATTTACAGCAGCACATAGCAAACACTTCTGCTCACTCCGGCAACATAATGGACTTCCTGACCGCCCTCCTTGTTTTGACTTGTCTTCTCCAGATTGTGAGCATTCGGCAGATCCACGAAGTGTTCAACCAGTTCAAATCAATTTTGACGTAAGTATACCATACCTGATTCTGAGCACCACCATTCAAGAGGGATAGACATAGAGAACCTGGAACATTAATAATAATAATGATAATAATAATAATAAATGCAGACCATTGATCATTTCCTCACCTGCTGCTTCTTGAAAAAAGTGCGCAGACAGACTACAAACAGAGGCACAACTCTGTGGCGCAAATGTGGCTGGGGAGATAGCACAGCGGTAACACAGCTGTGCTTGCAATCTCAAGGTTGCCAGTTCGATTCCCCGAGCTGGCTTGGACAACCAGCTATGAGCCCTGTCCACTGCTTACCCAGCAGTTCGAAAGCAGCCCAGCTGTGAATAGACAAATATGGGAACCGCGAAGCAGGGAAGGATTTTTACAGAAAGGACTTTACAATGCCTGAAAAGGTTTGGCTGTCGGGAATGTGGAATGCGGAAACAGAAGCTCCCGTCATGAGGATGGAACAACAGCACCCCCTTGTGACGTAACAACGCAATGACATAACAACAATGACGTAATGGAGCAACCACACCCTGTGACGCACACCCCAGCCAGGAAGAAGAAATCCTTCTAAAATTGCACTGCGTGCTATGTACTGTAATTTGTATGTCTTTGTATGTCTTCCAACAGGGACTGTCTGTCGTATGTGTAATGTAATCCGCACTGAGTCCCCTTTGGGGTGAGAAGAGCGGAATATAAATAAACAGTATTATTATTATTATTCATTGGAACTTCGGTCACAAGGACCACCTGCCAGTAGTCAAGAACTGGTAAAGGGATCATAAACCTACAAAGGGAGTGGGAAATGAACATGCAAAAAGTTAGCCTGAAGAAACGGAAGTCCTCTACCAGCCCGCACCACAGGAAGAACACCATCATCCCCACGTCAGCATAGGTGAATCTGTGCTTAAGTCTGTTCAGCAGTTCACCTACCTGGGAAGCATTATCACTTCAGATGCCAAGATTGATAAAGAGATAGATCACAGATTAGCAAAGGCATAGAGTGCATTTGGAAGGCTTCACAAGAGTCTGGAGTAACAAACACTGGAGGCAAAGCACAAAAATCAGTGTGTACAGAGCTATCGTACTGTCTATTGTCCTCTATGGGTCTGAAACATGGGTCACCTATCGCCCACACCTACGACTCCTCGAACGTTTTCATCAGCGCTGTCTTCGCACAATCCTAAATATACACTGGACCGACTATGTGACGAATGTTGCTGTCCTTGAGCAAGCAGGGATCACCAGCACTGAGGCTATGCTATTGAGAACACAGCTGCGCTGGGCAGGGCACGTCTCTAGGACGGAGGACCACCATCTCCCAAAGATACTACTCTACGGTGAACTCGCCACGGGTCAGTGCAAGAGAGGTGCCCCAAAAAGAGATATAAGGACTTCCTGAAACAACATCTCGGGCTCGGCCAGATTTATCACCAAAATGGTCCATCCTGGCCTCACATCGGGAGGCGTGGAGACGCACTATCCACTTTCGAGAAGACACGCCGAATGGGTCTCAAAGAGAAACGACAACGCAGAAAGAACTGCAACTTGGAAACAACATCACCCAAGGGACTTTCTGCTGTGCTTTCTGCAACTGAACTTGCCTATCTCAGAGTGGACTTTTTAGTCATCAATGCGCTTGTAAAAAGCGTGGGATGAGTCCTTCCTAAGAATCTTCTTTCGTGAAGTAATGCCGAGAGAGATATATAATAATAATAATACAACAAAGTAAATAATTTAAATTTTTTGCCCACCTCTCCAGATGGCTCAAGACGGGTACAACAAATACGGGGGCCCGATGGGTTTTCCCGTATCCGTGGTATATATACGTAAATATATGTATTTATTTATGCTAAACACAGCTACAGACGTGATATATAGTGGTAATATAATGTCAATCAAACCTCATGATTGAAAGTTGATATTATTATTGTTGTTAATGTTATTATTATCAATAATATCGCACTTTGATCTCTTGGTTGTTTATTTGACGCTTGCCTCCAGTCTTCCAAGAGAGCCTTCTCTTGCAAGAGAGCCCTTCAAGCACAGAGCTTGCAAAGAGTCTTGGAGTGTGTCTACGCTGAAGGCTTAATGCAGCTTGACACCACTTTAACTGTTGTGGCTTCATGTTATGGAATCCTAGGAGTTTTACTTTGCTGAGGCACTGGCACTCTTTGGAGAAGAAGGCCGAAGATATTGGAAAACTGCACCTCTCGCACCATCGTGTTGTCGAAGGCATTCATGGTTGGAATCACTGGGTTGCTGTGAGCTTTTTGAGCTGTATGGCCGTGTTCTAGCAGCATTCTCTCCTGATGTTTCCCTTGCATCTGTGGCTAATGGCATCTTCAGAGGTTCTGTTGGCAGTGAAGAAAAACTCACAACCACTCTCATAGCATTGAGCCGTGACCCTTAAAGTGATCTCAAAGTGCTCTAATTCGACAGTGTGGATGGACCTTCACCAAACTACAAATTCCAGGGTTTCATAGCATTGCGCCAAGGCATTAATTCTGTAGTGTAGACCCAGTGTCCTGTGTATCGCTACTCAGTAAAGTCCTCAAGTCAGAAACATGGAGCTGTAATCCACAAAGGCAGCTTTCCCGAACTTTGGCCGAGCGTCTGCCTTTACTCACAGCCAGCCAATTGGACCGTTGTGTGTCTCTCTCCCTTTAGCCAGCAAGACCAGGAGGTGGAGAACAGACTGCGGAGCAAATACACCCTGATAGACAAGAACGACTTTGCAACCCTCTCTGTTGTGCAAAAGGTCAGTTGGTGGGGCCTTAATTCACAACTGTCTCTGTGTGGGGCATCAAGGGGGTGACTTTCCTTGTATGGCATCATTCCCTCCTCTTGCCTCAAAAGACAATAAATCCTAAATCAAGAGTGGCCAAAATGAGACATGTGGTCTTTCAGTGGCCCCCAGGCCTGCTATTGTTGGTTCTATATTATTGTATTATTAGCATTATAATTTCTATATTATTATTATTTCTATATTGTTTTATTATTGTTACCATGTCTATATTATTATTTCTATATTATTTCTATATTATTTTCATTATTATTTCTATATTATTTTATTGTTATTTCTATATTATTTTATTATTATGTCTATATTATTTTATTATTATTACTATTATAATTTCTATATTATTATTTCTATATTATTTTATTATTGTTACCATTATAATGTCTATTTTATTTCTATATTATTTCATTATTACCATTATAATTTCTATGTCATTATTATTATTATTTCATATTATTATTCTTTCTATATTATTTTATTATTACCATTATAATTTCTATATTATTATTATTTCTATATTATTTCATTATTATTACCATTATAATTTCTATATTATTTTATTATTCTTTCTATTTTAGTATATTATTATTACTATTATAATTTCTATATTATTATTCTTTCTATATTATTTTATTATTACTATTATAATTTCTATATTATTATTATTTCTATATTATTATTTAATTACCATTATAATTTCTACATTATTCTTTCTATATTATTCCATTATTATTACTATTATAATTTCTATATCAGTCTTTCTCAACCGGTGTGCCGTGGCACACTAGTGTGCCGTGACGGACCTCCTGCTGTGCCGCTAGAAAAGCTTTCTGCCCCCCTTCCTCCCCCCCTCCTGCCGAACTCCTGCTGCTTGGGGGAGGAGGAGGAAGGGCCAGGCAGTGGCGAAGAAAAAGAAGAAGGGGCCGGGGTGCCGCCTCCTTTGGCCATTTCCCCAGCCAGCCTCCAATCCGCCATGACTCCCACCATGACTCTCACCCCTCGCTTGCTGAAGCCGCGTGGAGGAGGAGCCCCGCCCACTGAAGCCCGTCCACCACTCATTCTCCTCCCCTCTGTAGGAGAGCTGAAGCTGGGGAGGGGGCGGGCATGGCTCGGCCTGGCTCTGCCCCCTCCCCGGCTTCGGCACCCCAGCAGCTGCTCCAGCCTTGAGGGACAGTGCTGGCTCTGGCACCGCTGGCTTGGCACTGCCCCTCAAGGCTGGAGCAGCTGCTGGGAGAGGTGAAGCCGGGGGTAGGGGCGGGCATGGCACAGCCTGGCTCCGCCCCTCCCCAGGCTTCGGCACTCCCAGCAGCTGCTCCCAGCAGGCCACCAACACCAATTCTTTACTGTGCTAGAGTGTCATTTTGTGTAATTTTGGTTGGTGGTGTGCCCCCGGATTTTTTTAATGTTAAAAGTGTGCCGCGGCTCAAAAAAGGTTGGGAAACACTGTTCTATATTATTATAATTGTGTAATAACTATTTTATGACCTTACTCTCCCTGCGGTGCAAGGCAGGGTACAACATCATTAAAACAAGAGCTATCACACTATTGAAACACATACAACAAGATACACAGACTTAAAATACAAAGAATACATTATTGGAAAATACATTATAGAAGAGACAGAATAGATTCCAAGAATTTCAATCTAGGGTCCGAATATAATGAACTGAAGAGTAAATAATGTGGCAAATGCTCAATTTTGGGGCCCCAAAAACTGATTTTATGGCATGTGCCTTCCACAGTTCCCTGCCCCTAACCTATGCGTAAATCCTAAAGGCAAGAATGCATGGAAGGGGATGTACTTTACCCTATCGGCACAATCCCACGAAATGCATATTTCTTTGTATTGTCGAAGGCTTTCGCGGCCCAAATCACTGAGGTGGCATCTTCAGGGGATCCTCTGAAGATGCCATTAGCCACAGATACAGGCGAAACATCAGGAGGAAATGTTGCTAGAACACATTGGCCGTACAGCCCAGAAACCACACAACAACGCGTCTTTCTTCTCTTGCCAGGCCGGGCTGGTTGACGCCGAGGGCCACCTGGTCGGGGAAGTCGATGGCCAAGGCTTTGGGATCGGAGTGGCCCCGTTCTCCTCCAAACCGGGAGGGAAGAAGTCCAAGGCGAGGAAGGGCAAAGACCTCGCCAGGTGGGTCTCCCTCTGGCCCCGCTCTCTTCTCTCCGCCGCCAGAGGAAGGGTCTCTCTCCGATGGGGAGATGATGGGAACAGGCTCCATCGTTGGTACCCAGCCTTTCTTCAAGTCGGTCTGGAGGCCAATCCTAGGAAGACAGGGAGTGCAGGCCGTCCTCAAGAGGGGCCTCGGGAGGGCAGGGGGAGGCAGGCCAGGCAAGAATACATCAACCAAGCTCCCCAGACAGATGGCCTGGCAGCCATATCACACACACATACGAACACACACACACACACTATTTATTTATCTATCGTTTCAGGAATGAACCAAACAGTTGTATTGTTTTTTTTAAAAAAAAACAAACAAACGCACACAAAGTTTACAAACTTTGCATTCTATTCAGGACCGGACAAAGGTAATAAAAAGTAGTAAGCGAACATTATTTTGGTGCCCCCTGGCTCTCCAACCTGGTGGAGATTGTGCATGCGCGCCAGAGCACACAGGCATGCAGCCAGCTAGTTTCGCGCATGCGCTATTGGGACAGAGCACTTCTGGTGGACAGAGTAGCGAAACGCACTCACAAGAGGGTGGAAAGGACAGGGGAACATTTTGCAGCTGGGGCGGAGCCTCCCGCCTCACGCCCGCACGCCGGCCCGCAGCAATGGCGCGGCATGATGCGCCGAACATGGCGGCTGCAGCCAGATGCACCCCTGTCAGGGCTAGAATCTCTATGCCTGGGGCCAGAGACAGATCCCAGCCTGCCATGAGCCTACTACTTTCACCTGAGTTGCTGAGTCAGAGAGAGAAGACTCAACCATGAACTTTGCTCTATTTCTTTGCAGTTGAATATACTGGGACTATGACCTTTGGTCTAGATAAGACTCTGGGGTATGATGTAATACCCAGGGAACTCTGGGTAATGCAAGGACTCACTGGGATTGCTGAGTCAGGGTGCAACCCTCTCCAGGCATTGCATGGGGGAGGGATTAGTATATAAGGATTGTGGTGATGGGAAGCGGGTGCTTCAGCTTTATAGGTTTTGTGTCTTCAATAAACTACCACTGGAAGAAGCAGCAGTTCTGTAGCGTCTTTACTGGAAAGCATTGAAGTTCCTGACAGAAGCTGAAGCCCCTGAAACTTTCCCAGGAATGGAGAGGTTTATGCAAGAGGCGACTCGGGGGAGTGAAACTACTGAGCCGAGTTCTCCCACGGAAGTGGAGGTGTTGGGATGCAAAGTTGCGGCTTTGGAGAAGACATTGCAGCGAATGTCCCAGCAGATGTTTAAGAACCAAGATTCTATGTGGGGGCCGCCTGAGGGAGGCGATTTTACGCGTTATTCTTGGATGGACAGTGAGAGGGTTGAAACCCATCCTAGATCTCCTTCGGGGAGTGTGGGGGTTGATGCCCAGTCAGGAGTTCAGAGGAGCAGCATATGGTGGTGCCAGGCTGAGAGTGGTGAATGAAGGGGTTTCAGTCCAGCCTAAAGCTGTAGGACTGGGAAGAGGTATTCAGGTGCCCAAGAGGGATGGATCTGGAGGATGGAGATCCCAGCCTGGTGCCCAGATGCCCAGAAGAGATGGAGCAGGAGAATGGAGACCCCCCAATTGGGGGTGATGTTCGTCAAGGAAGGAGCCGCTCCGTGTGGAGTTTGATGGTGAGGCATGTAAAGTGGCCTTTTTGTGGCGGCAGTTGGCGATCACATGCAAGATTATGGACACTTGTACCCAAGTGAAGGCAGCAGAGTGCGTGCTGTGGGAGCTGTGCTTAAAGGAAGAGCTGCGGACTGGTACGTGCAGTGCCATGATCGACAGGATCCATGTTTGGGGACATTGAGAGGGTTCCTTCGGGCTGTGAAGAACAGATTTCGTGACCCACTGGAGAGAGTAAAGGCCAAAAGAAGCTCTGAGGGTCAACGCAAGGCAATAAATCTGTAACGGAGTATGCGGAGGAGTTTATGAGCCTTGCGGGCAAGGTAGCGGAGTGGTCTCAAGCAACCCTCCTTGAACTATTTAAAGACGGATTACGACGAGAGTTGTTGGAGTGGTGCCTTCATCGTGGAGACCCTGGTGATGTCGATGGATGGATCAATGGCTGGTAACGTAGAAGGTATTCTGGCCCAAGTGCAACGGGCGGAAGTCGACAGTAGGACCTACGAGGCGATTTCGGCCAGGGACAAGACGCGTGTAAATCGGAGGCGAGAGCCAGCGGAGTAGTGTTAGCAAGAAAGCCAACTGTGGGGAAAGGCTTGTGTTACATTTGCTCTAAGCCGGGACATTATTCCTTCCAATGTCATCTAAGAAAAAGTTACCGGATACCAAAAATGTGAAAGTTGCCCGAGGTGCCCTGGGTGAAAAGATGGAGAGTGCGGATGGGGTGAGAAAAGGGGCCCCAGTATTGTTTGTAAAATCGAATTGGAAAAGAAAGGAAAATATCAAACGCATAAAGCATTGGTGGATTGCGGGGTGTTCTGAAAAACATTATGTGTCCTGGATTAGTTAAGGATTTGTTATGTGAAATTCAGGAATTAGCAGCTCCTGTACATTTTGCCCTGTTGGATGGACCGGGTGTGGGAGGAGGGCCCTTTCCAGTGGGCACGAAAGGGTGAAAGGAAAGGTTGATACTTGGGAGGGGAGCTGGATTGTGTAGTGGCTCCTGTTATGGAACATGAAATTATATTGGGATTGCCTTGGCTGAGACAGGCTGATCCAATCATAGATTGGAAAGCAGGTACGTTAGAGTGCCGGCCTGTGGCGAATGGTGGTGTGTATGTGAATGAAGAGAAGAAAGGAGGTGAGCCACAGATTCCTGAGGAATATATTGACTTAGCAGATGTGTTCAACCCTGTATTAGCCGACAATCTGCCCCCAGTCAGGAATGTACAGTGCAAGGTAGAACTGAAAGAAGGGCAGTACTCCCTAAGCCAAAGATTTATCCTATGTCTGAGAAGGAGAAGGTTACGTTAAGGGAGCAGATAGATGATTATTTAAAGAAAGGGTACATCCAAAGATCGGAATCCCCTGTTGCAGCCCCTGTTCTCTTTAGGGAAAAGAAAGATGGGAAATTAAGGTTGTGTATCGACTATAGGGGTCTTAATGCGATAAGTACCATTAATTGTTATCCATTGCCTTTAATCAAGGATCTATTAGGGCAATTGGGGAAAGGCAGGTATTTCACAAAGCTGGATATTATAAATGCCTTCCATATGGTGCGGGTGCGAGAATCGGACAGGTGGAAGACTGCTTTTTCGTGTCCCTTGGGGCTGTACGAATGGGTCGTCATGCTTTTTGGGTTTGGCCGGCCCCCCGGTATATTTATGCAGTTGATTAATGAGGTGCTGCACCCCCTTTTGTATAAGGGGGTGTATGTTTATTTAGACGACATTGTTGTGGTTTCACAAACCAAAGAGGCGCACGTGCAGTTAGTTCGGGAAGTATTGGAGAGATTGAGACAGGCCAGATTGTTTGTTAAGTTAAGTAAATGTGAATTTAGCAAGAGCGAAATTGACTTCCTGGGATATAGAATTAGTAGAGAGGGTGTGTCCATGGATCCGGGTAAAGTGGCAGATGTGTTGGCTTGGGAAGCTCCTAAAACAAGGAGACAGTTACAGGCTTTTTGGGGATGGCTAACTTTTATTGGTCTTTATTTCCGGATTTGCTAATATTGTTTTGCCTCTACAGAGTTGCTCAAGACAAAAGGTAAGGGTGAGGCTAGGAAGGTGAGGGCGCCTGGTGCCAGGTTGGGTTGGACTGTAGAGTCAAAAGGCTTTTGATTCTTTAAAGGTAGCTTTCACTAAAGGTCCTTTGCTTGTGCATCCAGATCCAGCAAAACCCTTTGTGGTACAGAGTGATGCTTCCGCTTGGGCATATGGAGGAGCTTTGTTACAGAAGGACGAGGAAGGGTGTTGAAACCTGTGCTTATTTCTCTAAGAAATTTGGGGAGCAGCAAAGGAATTGGCCAGTGTGGGAAAAGGGAGGCGTTTGCTATCTGTTATGCTCTGCAGACGGGAGACACTTTTTGGAGGGCAGTTCACCCGTTTGAAGTGTTAACTGATCATAAGAATTTGCAATTTCTTAGGGAGCCCCAGAAGTTGTCTCCTAAATTGTTACGATGGGCCCAGTATCTGGCTAGTGTAGCACAGCCAGGCTCGTTTGTGCCTGGAAGGCTGGGAAGTGGTCCCGGGGGTTCCTTTAGCATTAGGGCCTGCAGCAGCTGAGATTGATTCAGAGGATGAGCTAGATGACTGGGGCGGCACAGGCTCTCCAGATGGGCCTCGTTCAGTTGCAGAGAGCCTGGCATGGGATAATATGTTGTTTGGGGAAAGCGATGACTCAGATCACCAGG
>JARBWK010001526.1:0-18670 GCA_030556195.1 Anolis apletophallus | reverse complement strand
CAGCAGCGGTTTCACCATAGCCTCTTTAACTCCCCCGAAGACTCCTTGCTCAAGGGAGCTATTTATGATCGTGCCCAGGGGGTTCTCGTAGCCCCCTCCCGTAAGATCTAACAAGCCAGGAGGGGCACGGGTCGAAGGAGCAGGTAGTTAAAAGAGGCCATGGTGAATCCGCTGCTGAAGAAGCCGAATTTAGAACCTTCGGCTCCCTCCAATTACAGGCCGGTTTCCAACTTGCCTTTCTTAGGCAAAGTAATGAGAGGGCAGCAGCGGATCAGCTGCAGCAGTTCCTAGACGACACAGCTGGACTTGATCCCTTCCAGTCCGGCTTCCGTATTGGGCATGGGACGGAGACTGTGCTTGTCGCCATTACAGACCAGATTCGACGCCAACTGGACCAGGGTGGATCAGCACTGCTTGTCTTGTTGAACCTGACAGCAGCGTTCGACACGGTAGATCACGCATTGTTGACCCACCGTTTAGCTGGCTCCGGGTCGGGGACTGCCCTTAAATGGGTGGCCTCCTTCCTCCGGGACCGGGGACAACGCTGGGAGGGGGCGGGAGGTCTCCGAGACTCCCACTTAAGTGTGGGGTCCCCAGGGGCCATCCTCTCCCCTTGTTATTCAACGTTTATATGCGCCCCCTGGCCCAGCTGGCCTCGCGATTTGGTCTGGAGTGTCATCAGTATGCAGATGACACCCAGCTCCTGCTGAGAATGGACGGCAGGCCGGACTCGCACCCGATTGTTTCCATCTATGCCTTGAAGCCGTGACTGGTTGGCTGCGTGCCAGCCGGCTGAAGGTGAACCCATCGAAGACGGAGATCCTGTGGCCTGGTCGGCCTGGGCTGGGTGGGTGCCGGTTGCCTACCCTGGATGGCGAGCGGCTTAATCCATCGCCGTCGGTTAAGAGCTTAGGGGTTGTGTTGGACTCCTTGCTGACCATGGAGGCCCAGGTCTCCGTGGTCAGCAGGACGTCTTTCCTTGTCGACAATCCGGAAACACAAGCTGGTGCAGAATGCCGCCGCGCCTACTGGCAGGAGTGCCAGTGAGAGAACATATTACACCGATACTCCGGCAACTGCACTGGCTCCCATTGAGTACCGAATTGCCTTCAAGTTGTTGGTTTTGACCTTTAAGGCCTTGCACGGCCTAGGGCCTGCGTACCTGAAGGACCGCCTTACCCCGTATGTGGCCCCGAGATCACTGCGATCAGATGAACAGAATCTGCTACTAATTCCATCAGTCCGCTCCTGCCACCTATCGACGACCAGACAAAGGTCCTTTTTTGTGGCGGCACCGGTGCTCTGGAACGCCCTCCCGGACAATGTTCGGGCCATCTCCGAACTGGCCCCGTTCCGGAGGGCGTGCAAGACGGCCCTCTTTGGCTCGGCCTTTAATTAGGCACACCGGTCGAAGAACTTTGCTATGTCCTCGTGCCCATATTGGTCGATGTAATCTATTTTAATTGTGGTTTTATGTTGTGTGTATAAATTGTAGGGCCGTATGTCGCTTTGTAACGACGCGCCGCCCATGTATTTTACTGTGATCCGCCCCGAGCCTGCTGGGAGGAGCGGAATATAAGAACGAACAATAAATAAATAAATAAATAAATAAATAAATAAATAAATAGTTGGCCTAGCTGCAGCGAGTAACTTATCAACAGCTACAACTCTCCAGCTACAACAGCTACAATCTACAACTCTCCTTCTATGTACGCATTGTCTTTTGCCCACTCATTAAACTCTCAAATAGCCAGTTCCTTACTCTGGGCTATGAAAGCAATATTAAATACACAACGGAAGACACACGTGAGCGGAGTTGAAAAGGCTTCATTTGGAAAGGTTCCTAAATTACCCGGCACTCATCTTCATCAGGAGGAGAAAGCAGCGCCCTACTTCCCATCGCAACCTCTCAATTAGCGGTATGACCCCTTAATGACAATCGGCTCAGCATTATTTAGAAAAGCCGCGAAAGGAAGGAAGGCTCTGCAATTTTGTCTCTGCCGCTCTGTAATCTTGATTGAAAGCCAGGATAAATATAGGGTTGGAACGAAGGAGGGTTGGAAAGGTATATAGCATTAACTTTAATCAACAGTGGGAGACAATGTGCATTTGGCTTGCCACATATAGGCATGTGACGCTGACGGGAAGCCTGCCAAACGGTCTCTCCAGCGATGCATCAGGCACTCCACTGGCTACCAGGCCTGGGTAGGTTCGTCGTAATGCTCGCAAAATCGGAATGAATTCGGATTAAATTCACTATTGATGCGGTTTGAAGCGATGTAAGCAACCCGGAAGTGAATTTGCCACTACAAGGCCGCCGCAGGCATTTTCGGGAAGGAATCAGCGTTAGAGTCCCTCATTGGCTGTTTAACCCAGTTTGGAGGTGGACATCCACCAATCGGCATTAGATTCCCACCCCTCCCGAGGTTCTTTCCCCTCATTGGCTGTTTAACACAGTTTGGAGGTGGACATCCACCAATCGGCATTAGATTCCCGCCCCTCCCGAGGGGCTTTCCCCTCATTGGATGTTTAACCCAGTTTGGTGGTGGACATCCACCAATTGGCATTAAATTCCCGCCCCTCCCGAGGGGCTTTCCCCTCATTGGCCGTTTAACCCAGTTTGGAGGTGGACACCCACCAATCGGCATTAGATTCCTGCCCCTCCCAAGGTGCTTTCCCCTCATTGGCCATTTAACCCAGTTTGAAGGTGGACATCCACCAATCGGCATTAGATTCCCGCCCCTCCCGAGGTGCTTTCCCCCCATTGGCCGTTTAACCCAGTTTGAAGGTGGACATCCACCAATCGGCATTAGATTCCCGCCCCTCCCGAGGTGCTTTCCCCTCATTGGCTGTTTAACTCAGTTTGGAGGTGGACATCCACCAATCGGCATTAGATTCCCGCCCCTCCCGAGGTGCTTTCCCTCATTGGCTGTTTAACACAGTTTGAGGTGGACATCCACCAATCGGCATTAGATTCCCGCCTCCCAAGGTGCTTTCCCTCATTGGCCATTTAACCAAGTTTGAAGGTGGACATCCACCAATCGGCATTAGATTCCCGCCCCTCCCGAGGTGCTTTCCCCACATTGGCTGTTTAACTCAGTTTGGAGGTGGACATCCACCAATCGGCATTAGATTCCCGCCCCTCCCGAGGTGCTTTCCCTCATTGGCTGTTTAACCCAGTTTGGAGGTGGACATCCACCAATCGGCATTAGATTCCCGCCCTTCCCGAGGTGCTTTCCCCTCATTGGCTGTTTAACCCAGTTTGGAGGTGGACATCCACCAATCGGCATTAGATTCCCGGCCCTCCCAAGGTGCTTTCCCCTCATTGGCTGTTTAACCCAGTTTGGTGGTGGACATCCACCAATCGGCATTAAATTCCCGCCCCTCCCGAGGGGCTTTCCCCTCATTGGCTGTTTAACCCGGTTTGGAGATGGACATCCACCAATCGGCATTATATTCCCACCCCTCCCGAGGTGCTTTCCCATCATTGGCTGTTTAACCCGGTTTGGAGGTGGAAATCCACCAATCGGCATTAGATTCCCACCCTTCCTGAGGTGCTTTCCCCTCATTGGCCGTTTAACCCAGTTTGGAGGTGGACATCCACCAATCGGCATTAGATTCCCGCCCCTCCCGAGGTGCTTTCCCCTCATTGGCTGCTTAACGCAGTTTGGAGGCGGATGTCCTTCCCTCCGCATCAGAAGTGGGGTGACAGGAACATCCAAAGTGGGTTAAACATGGCTGTCACCCCAGTTCTGAGGCAGAGGGAAGACATCCCCATCCAAACTGGGTTAAACATGCGTGTCCACCCTTAACGAAGCCATTCCGAAATTTTGGAATTAATTTGGGAAATTCCGAAATTATTCCAGAATTAATTTGGAAAATTCAAAAAAAATCCAGAATTAATTCGAGAAATTCTGAAATTATTCCAGAATTAATTCAGGAAATTCTGATATTATTCCAGAATTAATTCAGGAAATTCTGAAATTATTCCAGAATGATCGAGACTTGACTACTGCAATGCCCTTTACATCGACCTGTCCTTGTCCATGATCCGGAAACTAAAGCTCGTCCAGAATGCCACTGCACGACATCTCACTGGGGCCCCAGTGAGATGTCACATAACACCCATCCTTCAGCAGCTCCACTGGCTTCCGGTCGAACACCGGATCACCTTGAAGGTGATGGTGTTAACTTTCAAGGCCTTGCATGGTCTGGGGCCATTGTATCTGAGGGACTGTATCGCCCCCTCGGCTTGCGCCCCTAGGCCATGGCCTAGGTTGGCCTTATGGGTAATCCGGGCATGGGCCCTTTGCAGTTTAGGAGACTGCAACTTCTAGAACAGGGCTGCCCAACTTCTACCAGCCCGGGGCCGGAATTCAGGGGTGTGGCCAATCGCGGGGGGAGCAATTTTGCCGCTTCTGGCGCCCGAGAGTGATGCTGTAAGGCAGGGCGAAGCCAAGGGAAGCTCCCCTTAGCTCATCCCTCCCTTCTACAGCGTCACTCTCGGGCGCCAGAAGCGGACAATTTCTACAGCGTCACTCTCGGGCGCCAGAAGCGGACAATTTCTACAGCGTCACTCTCGGGCACCAGAAGCGGCGAAATCTCCCGCTTCTGGCGCTCGAGAGTGATGCTGTAAGGGAGGGCAAAGCCAAGGGAAGCTCCCCTTAGCTCCTCCCATCTACAGCGTCACTCTCGGGTGCCAGAGCGGCGAATCGCCCACTTCTGGCGCTCGAGAGATGCTGTGCTAGGCAGGGCGAAGCCAAGGGAAGCTCCCCTTGCTCCTCCCCTCCCTTCTACAGCGTCACTCTCGGGCGCCAGAAGCGGCGAAATCGCCCACTTCTGGTGCTCGAGAGTGATGCTGCAGGGCAGGGCAAAGCCAAGGGAAGCCCCTTAGCTCCTCCCTCCCTTCTACAGCGTCACTCTCGGGCGCCAGAAGCGGCGAAATCGCCCACTTCTGGCGCTCGAGAGTGATGCTGTAAGGCAGGGCCAAGCCAAGGGAAGCTCCCAGCTCCTCCCTCCCTTCTATAGCGTCACTCTCGGGTGCCAGAAGCGGGCGATTTCTGCAGCGTCACTCTCAGGCACCAGAAGCGGCGAATCGCCCACTTCTGGCGCTCGAGAGTGATGCTGTAAGGCAGGGCAAGCCAAGGGAAGCTCCCCTTAGCTCCTCCCTCCCTTCTACAGCGTCACTCTCGGGCGCCAGAAGTGGACAATTTCTACAGCGTCACTCTCAGGCACCAGAAGCGGCCAAATCGCCCACTTCTGCGCCGAGAGTGATGCTGTAAGGCAGGGCAAAGCCAAGGGAAGCTCCCCTTAGCTCCTCCCTCCCTTCTACAGCGTCACTCTCGGGCGCCAGAAGTGGACTATTTCTACAGCGTCACTCTCAGGCACCAGAAGCGACGAAATCGCCCACTTCTGGCGCCCGAGAGTGATGCTGTAAGGCAGGGCGAAGCCAAGGGAAGCTCCCCTTAGCTCCTCCCTCCCTTCTACAGCGTCACTCTCGGGCGCCAGAAGCGGACAATTTCTACAGCGTCACTCTCAGGCACCAGAAGCGGACAATTTCTACAGCGTCACTCTCGGGCACCAAAAGCGGCGAATCGCCCACTTCTGGTGCCCGAGATGCTATGGCAGCAGGACGAAGCCAAGGGAAGCTCCCCTTAGCTCCTCCCTCCCTTCTAGAGCGTCACTCTCGGGCGCCAGAAGCAGACAATTTCTACAGCGTCACTCTCAGGCACCAGAAGCGGGTGAAATCGCCCACTTCTGGCGCCGAGAGTGATGCTGTAAGGCAGGGCGAAGCCAAGGAAGCTCCCTTAGCTCCTCCCTCCCTTCTACAGCGTCACTCTCGGGCGCCAGAAGCGGGCGATTTCTACAGCGTCACTCTCAGGCACCAGAAGGCGAAATCGCCCGCTTCTGGCGCCCGAGAGTGATGCTGTAAGGCAGGGCGAAACCAAGGAAGCTCCCAGCCCTCCCTCCCTTCTACAGCGTCACTCGGGCGCCAGAAGCGGGCGATTTCTACAGCGTCACTCTCAGGCACCAGAAGCGGCGAATCGCCCACTTCTGGCGCCCGAGAGTGATGCTGTAAGGCAGGGCGAGGCCAAGGGAAGCTCCCCTTAGCTCCTCCCTCCCTTCTACAGCGTCACTCTCAGGCACCAGAAGCGGCGAAATCGCCGCTTCTGGCGCCCGGCCGTGATGCTGTAGGAGGGAGAGCGAAACCAAGGGAAGCTCCCTTGGCTCCTCCCTCCTCGTCGTGTATGGCGCTTGCCGCCCGCATGCGCACTTTTTTTTATTTTTTTGGGATTTTTTCCCCCGGAATTTTTAAAAATTGTTTTTCATTGCAGGAGGGTAGGGAGCCGTGTCCAAAGGGGTGGTGGGCCGTGTACGGCCCGCGGGCGCCTGTTGGACAGGCCCGTTCTACAACGTCCCAACGAACTGATTGGGATTCTGGGAATTGTCATTTCTAAGACACGAACTACTCAAGAGGCCTGCTGCGTCCCATAAGCTACACACACAGCGGAGTAACAAATCCGTGCGACTACAGATCAAGGATCCTAAGCGCCTGTCGCAGCACAAATAAATCAGCAATAATTCTTACCGATAACAAATGAGTGCTAACGGTCCAGGATTGAAATTAAGTGGCCTTCAAGCGCCGTGACAGCTTCGCTCCCAACAATTGTGTCCCATTTGTCTTTGAGATGAGGTTCTTTAAAAAAAAAATTGCTTCCCGGTTTGCCAAATTGCCGGGCACGCCCTTGTGGTTTAATATAGCCGGCAGGAGCATATTGTCTCCTTGGAGAGAATGAATGTATGCGGCTCCCGTGGCATGCGCTCCTTCTCCTTGAGTGGAAACGACTACTGTGTGATTAGCCCAGGAGGATACTTCTCCCATGGACGTATTTTGACAGGAGGCCGTCAAGAACACGAACCCTCCAGCGATGATGGGTGGATCCCGCTTCCTTGGAGCAGTGAACCTGCCCTAAGCTTTGGTCCACCTGCTAAAGGTTGTCCCTGTACGGATGCATTAAGTTGGAAGCGCACCTGGATAGTGCCTGTAAAGCGCATATGAAAATCTTCATAGATGTATAGAATTGTTTCCCAAACTTTTTTGAGCCGCGGCACATTTTTTACATGTACCAAATCCTGGGGCACACCACCAACCAAAACGACACACAATGACACTCTAACACAGTCATACATATAGTTAATATGTCTTTAAATGTATTTATACACTCAGTGTGAAACCTGGGCCTGTTTCGATGAACGCAACATAGACATCCTGGCAGGAGTGGCAGACGGAGACGGTCCTGGTCTCCATCACAGACCAACTCCGCTGCCAGCTCGACCAAGGCGGGTCTGCGCTGCTCGTGTTATTGGACCTCACGGCAGCGTTTGACACGGTCGACCACAATCTTTTGATCCACCGCCTGGCCATGGCTGGAGTGAGGGGGACAGCCCTTAAATGGCTGGCCTCCTTCCTCCACCAGCGGTCTCAGCGTGTGAGGAGGAGGGGAGGTGGTCTCTGAGGTTCCCACTGATTTGTGGGGTTCCCCAGGGGCCATCCTTTCCCCTCTGTTATTTAACATCTACATGCAGCCGCTGCACAGCTGGTGCGGAGTTATGGGCTGACCTGTCATCAATACGCCGATGACACTCAGCTCATTCTGAGGATGGGGGCAGGCCGGAGTCCGTCCCGATAATTTCCAACATTGCCTCGGCCGTTACTGGATGGCTGCGAGCCAGTAGGTTGAGGGTGAATCCGCGAAGACGGAGATCTTGTGGCTGGGCCGCCCGGGTGGGGTAGGCACCCGGCTTCCGACCTGGACGGTGCGGCGCTGCATCCAGCCGTCAGTGAAAAGCCTAAGTCCACCTGACTCCCAGCTGACCATGGAGGCCCAGGTCTCCATGGTCAGCAAAGCGTTTCCATCTCCGCCAGGCGAGGAGGCTGGCCCCCTATCTGTCCCCGAACGACCTAGCCACGGTGATCCAAGCCACGGTCATCTCGAGGCTAGACTACTGCAAACGCGCTCTACGCTGGCCTGCCTATGTCGCCGATCCGGAAGCTCAAGCTGGTGCAGAACACCGCCGCCCGGCTCCTGTCTGGGGCTCCAGCAGGATGCCGAATAACTCAGTCTTGCGGGATCTGCACTGGCTGCCTATTGAGCACCGGTCGCCTTCAAAGTGCTGGTTCTTACCTTTAAGGCCATCCACGGCCTGGGGCCAGCGTATCTGAGGGACCGTCTCGCCTCATACTGCCCACCGAGATCACTCCGGTCTGAAGAGGCCAATCTACTGGTTGTACCATCTGCTAAGCTGGCTCGTTTAACATCCACCCGCCGGAGGGCGTTCTCTGTGATAGCTCCTACGCTATGGAACGCCTCCCGGTCGAGGCCAGAGTTTGAGGACCTACTCCCCTTTAGACGGGCCTGCAAAACCTACTTGTTTAGGCAGGCCTTTGGGGAGTAGGCCCTTGCATCCACAATAGACCGCTTACGGCCACCGCTCATTGTACTGTTTTAATTTTTACTGTTTTAACTGTTTTATTGTATTGCATGTTTTTTAAGCAATGTATGTTTCCTGTGTTTTTATGCTGAACCTCTGGCACTACGCCATTGGCCTGTGAGCCGCCGAGCCCCGGGAGTCGGCGGTGCAAAAATCCAAATAAATAAATAAATAAATAAATAAAGACACAAACTTCCCACACAGAACTCCCATAACCAAGAGGAAATAATATACGGGTTTGGTGGGCATTGACCTTGGGTTTTGGGTTGTAGTTCACCTTTATCCAGAGAGCACTGTGGACTGAAACAATGATGGATAAGGACCAAACTTGGCACGGATACTCAATATGCCCAAATGTGAACACAGATGGAGTTTGGGGGAATAGGCCTTGACATTTGGGAGTTACAGTTTCTGGGATTTATAGTTGACACACAATCAAAGAGCATCCTGAACTCTTGCAACAATGGAATTGAACCAAACTCGGCCTATTGGACTCTCATTACCAACAGAAAGCACTGAAAGGGTTGGCTTGGGAATTGACCTTGAGTTTGGAAGTTGTAGTTCACCTACACCCAGAGAGCACTGTGGACTCACTTGACACAGTTGACCATTCTCTATTGATCCACCGTTTAGCCATGACGGGAGTGAGGGGGTCCGCCCTTAAATGTGTGGCCTCCTTTCTCCAAAATCGGGGACAACGAGTGGAGAGGGGAGGGATGGTCTCGGAAAGGGTCCCCCGTAATTGTGGGGTCCCCCAAGGGGCTATCCCCTTTTCTCTATTATTTGACATCTATGCGTCCACTTGCCCAACTGGTGCGTAGTTTTGGTCTGGAGTGTCGTCAGTGCGCTGAGGACACCCAGCTGGTGCTGAGGATGGACGGACGGCCGGACTCTGTACCCGATTATTTCCATCAGTGCCTGGAAGCCGTGATTGGTTGGCTGCGGGTCAGCAGGTTGAAGGTGAACCCATCGAAGACGGAGGTCCTGTGGCTGGGTCATCGTGGGGGGGGGAGCTCCGGCTGTCAATAATGGACGGCGAGGTGGTTAGTCCGTCACCTCTGGTTAAAAGCCTGGGGGTCCAACTGGACCCTCTGCTGGCAACGGGGCTCAGGTCTCCACCCTGAGCAGAGCAGCGTTTTTCCATCTGCGCCAGGCGAGGCGGTTGGCGCCCTACCTTTCTGGTGGTGTCCTGGCCATGGTAATCCAGTCCACGGTCATCTCGAGACTGGACTACTGTAACGCCCTTCACATTGGCCTTCCTTTGTCGGTAATCCGGAAACTGAAGATGGTGCAAAACGCTGCGGCTCGACTGCTGGCTGGAGTGACACTGTTGTGCCACATCACGCCAATCCTACAGCGATGGCACTGGCTCCCTATCGAGTACCGGATTGCTTTCAAAGTGCTGGTGCTAACCTTTAAGGCCTTGCATGGTCCGAGGCCAGTGTACCTGAAGGACCGCCTTTCCCTGCGCATTCCCCAGAAACCACTACGGTCCATGGAACAAAACCTACTAGAGGTTCCATCACTTAAGATCTGCCGCCTGTCCTCGATGCGGCAGCGCACTTTTTCTGTTGCAGCGCCTACTTTCTGGAACGCCCTCCCGGACGAGGCACGCGCAATAACGGATCTACAGGCCTTTCGGAGGGCCTGTAAGACCAACCTGTTCCGCCAGGCGTTCAATCTCTAAGGCTGTAACCCCGACTCTGGTCTTAATCTGTTTTTATTATGTTTTTAGTATATTGTGTTGTGTTGTTTACCGCTGTGAACCACCCTGAGCCTTTTCGGGAAGGGTGGTATAAAAGTCGAACTAATAATAATAATCTATTATATAAATGGGTTCACGTCATGTGATGTATCCCTCAAACAAAGAAACCACACAACGCAGAAACACAATACTTGCCAACAGAAATAGGCCTCAAGCAAGGTACGTTTGTAGCAAAGAAACTTTCCCCCCCAAAACCTAAAAGGCCCCCAAAACAACGAGTAAAAATAAAACTACATTCCCCAGCATCCTCCGGGGCAGCCAAAGACTCACCCAGCCTCTACATTCTGAACAACATGATTGGCTGCCAATGAGGGCGGTTGCATAACTGCTGCACTGGCCAGCCAACATGAAAATTCCGATCCATAATAAACTGCCAAAACAGAATAAGGAAAAGGCCTGAGCCAATCCCAACACAAACACCCAAATCACTTGCAACCGAAAAATTTACACCCCAAAAATCACAGACCACGCCCAAAATTGACAGTAAGACTTCATTAACTTGATTTCCCTAACTAGCCCTCACTTACTGGGAAGCTGTTTACGCTCTGAATTGACAGTAAGGCTTCATTAACTGATTTCCCTAACTAGCCCTCACTTACTGGGAAGCTGTTTATGCTCTGAATTGACAGTAAGACTTCATTAACTTGATTTCCTAACTAGGCCTCACTTACTGGGAAGCTGTTTACGCTCTGAATTGACAGTAAGGCTTCATTAACTTGATTCTCCCGACTAGGCCTCAGCTCATGGGACATTGTGTATGGCCTGAATTTACAGTAACCTACCTTGGCACACAGAGCCCGACCATGCATGATGGGACTTGAAGTATCACCATGGAAAATGGGATTTGTAGTACTTCAAAACCCATAATTCCCACAGACCACTGTGGCCCAGAACCAAGACCAATAAAGACCCAACTTGGCACACCATGCCCCCATGACCCACACTCCATCCAACTGCAGTTTAGAGGAGGGCACACCGTGGATGATTGGACTTTCTCGCATCTCCTAAAAAGGGCACAGCAACGCGTGCCGGTACAGCTAATATAATAATATAATATAATATAATATAATATAATATAATATAATATAATATAATATAATAATATAATATAATATAATATAATATAATATAATATAATAATATATAATATAATATAATAAAATATAAAATAAATAAATATCCAACAGCAGCAAATGCAGATTTTGTCGTTCTTCCAGATGACAACCTTTGTTTGTTTGTTTGTTTGTTTGTTTTACAGTGCAGTATAAGGTGTCCCCTGGATAAACCTGCAGGTCAGGAGCTGATCTCCCTCCAAAGGGCAGTGAACTTTGCCGAAAAGATGTGGCCTGATCTCCTGCAATTCGGGACGGCAGAGTTTCCCAGGGACCCGCTTGGGTTCCGCCGATTAGCTTTCGCAGAGGCCTGCCGACGTGTGCGCCCTGCTTAATTATTGAACGGAAGCCGTGTAAATGGGCCTTTGGAAGTGCGTGACCTACAAAAATCCATCCATCCATCCACTCTTGCATAATGGATGTGGCATCAATCTCGTTTCGTTTCGCGGGCACTCAGGGCGGAAGGAGGCGAGGCCCACACCGGCCTTTGGCACGCTCTTCCTCACTGGTTCCTCCTCCGTGCGCAATTCATGTTATTTTATTTTGCTGTATTGTATCTTCGGGCTTGGCCTCATGTTAGCTGCCCCGAGTCCCCTTTGGGGGGAGGGTGGTGGGGTATAAATAGAGTTTTTTTATTATTATTATTATTATTATTATAATAACTGTCTTTCGTGCCGCAAAGGTCAACAGCAAGCTAGACAAATGGCCGGGAGCTTCCTTTGGCCCAGGCTGGCTTCGAACTCGTGACCTTTTGGTCAGTGGTGATTAAATGCAGCTGACCCCTAGCCAATTGTGCAAAGGCGCTCCTGGCCACGGCCAACTTCTGGGGTCCCAGGGTCTGTAATGAGTCCAGGATCACCCCCAGACAGGGAACCCGAAGCTTTATCTTGCCACAATATCAAGCGTTGTGGTAAGATCTCTCTCGGCATTACTTCGCGAACGAAGATTCTTAGGAAGGACTCACCCCACGCTTTTTACAAGAGCGTTGATGACCAAAAAAGCCAATCTGAGATAGGCAAGTCCGGTTGCAGAAAGCACAGCAGAAAGTCTCCTTGGGTGATGTTGTTTCCAAGTTGCGGTTCTTTCTGCGTTGTCGTTTCTCTTCGAGACCCGTTCAGCGTGTCTTCTCGAAAGAGGCCGCAGCATTGTGGGTAGTGCGTCTCCATGCCTCCCGATGTGAGGCCAGGGGGGACCATTGTAGGTGATCAATCTGTCTGAGCCTGAGATGTTGTTTCAGGGAGTCCTTATATTGCTTCTTTGGGGCGCCTCTCTTGCGTTGACCATAGAGTAGTATCTTTGGGAGGCGGGGGTCCTCCATCCTAGAGACGTGCCCTGCCCAGCGCAGCTGTGTTCTCAATAGCATGGCCTCAACGCTGGTGACCCCTGCTTGCTCAAGGACAGCAACATTAGTCACATAGTTGGTCCAGTGTGTATTTAGGATTGTGCGAAGACAGCGCTGATGAAAGCGTTCGAGGAGTCGTAGGTGTTGGCGATAGGTGACCCATGTTTCAGACCCATAGAGGAGAGTAGACAGTATGATCGCTCTGTACACAACAATTTTGGTGCTTTGCCTCAGGTGCTTGTTGCTCCAGACTCTTTTGTGAAGCCTTCCGAATGCACTCTATGCCTTTGCTAATCCGTGATCTATCACTTTATCAATCTTGGCATCTGAAGAGATGATGCTTCCCAGGGAGGTGAACTGCTGAACGGACTTAAGCACAGATTCGCCTATGCTGACGCGGGGGTGATGGTGTTCTTCCTGTGGTGCGGGCTGGTAGAGGACTTCCCATTCCTTCAGGCTGACTTCCAGCCCAAATGGCTCTGCAGCTGTTGCAAAGCAGGATGTGAGGTGCTGCAGGTCTGCTTCCGACTTAAGCACAGATGTGCCTATGCTGACGTGGGGATGGTGGTGTTCTTCCTGTGGTGCGGGCTGGTAGAGGACTTCGCTTTTCTTCAGGCTGACTTCCAGCCCAAATGGCTCTGCAGCTGTTGCAAAGCAGGATGTCAGGCGCTGCAGGGCTGCTTCTGAATGGGCGACAAGGGCCGCATCGTCGGCAAAAAAGCAGCTCACGGACTAGTTAATTAATATTATTATTATAACTGTCTTTTGGGCTGCAAAGGTCGTCAGCAAGCTAGACAAATGGCCAGGAGCTTTCTCTGACCCGGGCTGGCTTCGAACTCGTGGCCTTTTTGTCAGTGGAGATTAAATGCAGCTAACTCCTAACCAACTGTGCAAAGGCGTTCAGGAAAACAATACTTCTGGTGTTATTAGTTGGGGGTTAGGGTTAGGGTTAGGGTTAGGGTTAGGGTTAGGGTTAGGGATAGGGTTAGGGTTAGGGTTAGGGTTAGGGATAGGGATAGGGTTAGGGATAGGGTTAGGGATAGGGATAGGGTTAGGGTTAGGGTTAGGGTTAGGGTTAGGGTTAGGGTTAGGGTTAGGGTTAGGGTTAGGGTTAGGGTTAGGGTTAGGGTTAGGGTTAGGGTTAGGGATAGGGTTAGGGTTAGGGTTAGGGTTAGGGTTAGGGATAGGGTTAGGGTTAGGGTTAGGGTTAGGGATAGGGATAGGGTTAGGGTTAGGCTTAGGGTTAGGGTTAGGGTTAGGGTTAGGGATAGGGATAGGGTTAGGGTTAGGTTTAGGGTTAGGCTTAGGGATAGGGATAGGGTTAGGGTTAGGGATAGGGTTAGGGATAGGGATAGGGTTAGGGTTAGGGTTAGGGTTAGGGTTAGGGATAGGGATAGGGTTAGGGATAGGGTTAGGGATAGGGTTAGGGTTAGGGTTAGGGTTAGGCTTAGGCTTAGGGATAGGGATAGGGTTAGGGTTAGGCTTAGGTTTAGGGTTAGGGTTAGGGATAGGGATAGGGTTAGGGTTAGGGTTAGGGTTAGGGATAGGGTTAGGGTTAGGGTTAGGGATAGGGATAGGGTTAGGGTTAGGGTTAGGGTTAGGGTTAGGGTTAGGGTTAGGGATAGGGATAGGGTTAGGGTTAGGGTTAGGCTTAGGGTTAGGGATAGGGATAGGGATAGGGTTAGGGTTAGGGTTAGGGTTAGGGATAGGGATAGGGTTAGGGTTAGGGTTAGGGTTAGGGTTAGGGTTAGGGATAGGGTGGTTAGGGATAGGGTTAGGGATAGGGTTAGGGTTAGGGTTAGGGTTAGGGTTAGGGATAGGGATAGGGTTAGGGTTAGGGTTAGGGATAGGGTTAGGGTTAGGGTTAGGGATAGGGATAGGGTTAGGGTTAGGGTTAGGGATAGGGATAGGGTTAGGGTTAGGGTTAGGGATAGGGTTAGGGTTAGGGTTAGGGTTAGGGATAGGGATAGGGTTAGGGTTAGGGATAGGGTTAGGGTTAGGGTTAGGGATAGGGATAGGGATAGGGTTAGGGTTAGGGTTAGGGATAGGGTTAGGGATAGGGATAGGGATAGGGATAGGGTTAGGGTTAGGGTTAGGGTTAGGGTTAGGGATAGGGATAGGGTTAGGGTTAGGGATAGGGTTAGGGATAGGGATAGGGTTAGGGTTAGGGTTAGGCTTATTTAGGGTTAGGGTTAGGGTTAGGGTTAGGGTTAGGGTTAGGGTTAGGGTTAGGGATAGGGATAGGGTTAGGGTTAGGGTTAGGGTTAGGGTTAGGGTTAGGGTTAGGGTTAGGGTTAGGGTTAGGGTTAGGGTTAGGGTTAGGGTTAGGGTTAGGGTTAGGGTTAGGGTTAGGGTTAGGGTTAGGGTTAGGGTTAGGGATAGGGTTAGGGTTAGGGTTAGGGTTAGGGTTAGAGGGTTAGAGGGTTAGGGTTAGGGTTAGGGTTAGGGATAGGGATAGGGATAGGGTTAGGGTTAGGGTTCCAGCGTCTGTATTGAGTCCAGGATCACTCCCAGACGGCGAACCTGAAGCTTTATCATACCACAGTATGGTAAGTATTGTGGTAAGGTATAGCTCCAGCTTTAAGAAATAGAGCCTAGCCTTCCAAACCAGATATAAAGGAAGTGTTAGTAAGGGAAAGTGTGCATAGCCAATGAAAAATAACTATAAGGTGTAAATCATTTTCAGTGTTTCACTCTCTAGAAATGGGAGGGGGCGCTGATGGATCATGCCGTGGGGCCAGCATTCTTAGAGGGGAGCCATTCTCTCATTTTCCTCCCGCATAGCCGTTCTCCTCCTACCATTTGAGCCTATGGACGCCGTGGGAATTCTCCAATTATGCCCATGGATTGCCTTTCCTTCTCCTTAAAGGCCGTGCTCAGATTTGCAGTAATGCCGTCTCGAAGAAAGGAATCGATGGCAACACTCCTGGGTGTGAATGGATCATTAAAGGGGGTCAGAAACGCACCGCCATTTCCTGATCGGAGAATGGACGCGAAGTTGGAAATCGCAAGCTATTTCCTTTTTCTTTTCAGCTGACACCAAGGCTCCCTTAGTTGCCAAGTGGAGGGGGGTTGCTTTGATTTAGCATGGACCTCTTCCTCCGTTCAAATCTATATATATAAAAAGAGACGTGGCGTGCTTCAAGGCTTATAGACAGCAAAACGGCCTGGGGCCAGCGTATCCAAGGGACCGTCTCTCCCCATATTGCCCTACGAGATCACTGCGGTCGGAAGGTACCAACCTACTAGACCAGGGCTGTCCAACTTCTACCGGCCCAGGGACCTGAATTCCAGTCACTGATGACCTGGGGGGCCGAAGGGTCTGCCCCCACCTTGGCTCTGCCCCCGCCCTGGCTCCACCCGCCCCTCCCCAGCTCCAATTTACTTACAATTCATAAGAGGCATCCATACAATCAAATATAATCTTTTACTAAGGGGAAATGCAGGGTGGAAATGCATAAGGGGCATCCATACACAATTACATAATAATAGCATAAAGGTTAGCCTACCTTCCCAAACGCGCAGGATCCAGGTAGCCGGACCACGAGTAGAGGCGACGACCGACCGAGGCAGCAGCCGAGAAGATCCAAATCAAGTCTGCGTGGGCCGCAGGGATTAAGTAGCCGAGATTTCGGCAACAGGAGTATCGTGAGACGACGGAAGCCACACGGGATTTCGCTCTCAACGCAGGCGTGATCTCGCGTTGAGAGCGAAATCCGTGTGGCTTTTGTAGTCTCGCGATACTTGCTCGGAACCCGGAAGTGGGTAATTTTAAAAATATTATTATTTAATTTATTTATTTATTTTTATTTTTTATTTATTTATTTATTTTATTTATTGTTTGGACTTCTATGCCGCCAACTCCACAAGGCTCGCAGCGGCTTACAAAAGCCAAGCAGCTACACAAAGAAATACATCATCAATACAACAAACAGGGAACAGTACAACAGTAGGAGGGAAAAGATGGGGGGGGGAGCAGGGTGGGAGCAGAGGGACGTCAGGGGAGAGCCCAGCGGATCACGCGGGCCCTACTCTCCGTCGAAGGGAGCAGAGGTGGTCTCAGAGTGATCCCACAAATGGTCCGAACTGCCAACCCTCCATTGACCAGGGGTCTGATGGGGGTGTCCAGTCTGCGGGATTGCTGACCTTCTTCCGCTGTGGGCCTAAGAGAGAGGGCTTCCGTTGCCTGAAGCCCAAACCCCAGAAAGTTCTGACCTGCAACGGGTTCCAGGACCTGGGCTCGGGCGAGGCAGGTCTCCCCTCTCTCAGGCGAGCAGTGGCAAGCGTCCCAAGGCCGGGGGGCCTGCTGGTCTTAGGCCTCCAACGCCGCCTTTTCTGGCGGCCACCTGGCCTCCATGCTGGGCGCCCCCCGGACTTGCCAATTCCAGAACTATACTGTCCCGGCTCAGTGGACCTGTCAGCCCCCGGCCATCGGAGGAAGGCGGGGGGGGGGGTTGTGGCCCGGTCGCTAATGGAGGGGCGACCGGCAGGTGGCAGGCTCGGCGTCGGGGCCGCGCCTCCAGAGCCCTTGCTAGAATTCCGGAGATATCCACCGTCTCCGGAGGGGGCACCAACGACAGCTGCCGCTTGCCCGTCAGTCGGGAGGGATGAAGGTTGGGTTCTCGGATCGTGCAAGGCCGTAGCCGTAGCCACAGCCCCTGAGGAGTGAACAGGGGGCGGGGCCAGGGACGCCGAGTAGCTTGGGGTCGTCGCCATCTTGTTACCCCTGGCCACCGCCTCGCCCGGGGGCCGCAGGGGGCCGCAGGGAAGGGGCTGGGGGGGCGTATATGCCCCCCGGGCCGCCAGTTGGACAGCCCTGTACTAGACATTCCATCTGCGAAGTCAGCTAAGTTAACGGCAACTCGCAGGAGGGCGTTTTCCGTGATTGCGCCCACACTGTGGAACGCCCTCCCATCCAAGAACTCCTGCCTATCTATTCCAACAGGCTTTTGGCCTATAGGTCTCATTATGCATAACCCGCCATGTCTGTAATTTTCTACCTGTTGTGCCTGTATTTCCTCACATCAGGCTTTTAATTCCGTTGTTTTAGACTGTGTTGTATTGCTGTGTTTTTAATTCGTTTTAATATGTTGTTGTACCTTGCGTGTGTGAGCCGCCCCGAGCCTCCCGGGAGTGGCGGCATAGAAGCTCAATAAATAAATTAAATAAATAAATAAATAAAACCGATGAACCCACAAACACCAAATCAGGCCACAAAACCCACAACCGAACAAGGTATGTTTAGCACCCGGAAAAGTCCCAATTTTTTTTGAAAAAAACAGAACACTCTAAAACGGCTAAAAACATGAGGAACTACACTTCCCAGCATCCCCTGCGCCAGAGCAGCACTGCGCATGTGCGGACATACTGCGTTCTCCACCCTTCTCCCCCCCCCCCCCGGCCGGCACAGAGAAAAACAACAACAACCTTCAAACCGGCAGTTGGTTGTTGACAAAGGGAGGCTAGGAGCAACGCGGAGCTCACCTTACCTCACCTTCCCCTTTCTGCGCATCCTCCCTCCCTCCCTTCCTCTCCCCTCCCCCCCGCCCGGGAGCCGAAAGGAAGCTTCCTTCCTTCCTTCCCAAGCAGGCCATTCAGTCCCTTCCTCCCTTCCGCCTCGGGCCCTCCTCCTACTAAAGAAGGAAGGAAAGAAGGAAGGAAGGAAGGATAGCTGGAAGGAAGGAAAGGAAGGATGGATGGATGGAAAGAAGGAAGGAAGGGAGGAGGAAGGAAGGAAAAAGGAAGGATAGCGAGAAGGAGAAAGGAAGGAAAAGGAAGGATAGGAAGAGGGGAGGAGAAAGGAAGAATAGAAGGAGGGAAGGAAGGAAGGTAGGATGGAAGGAAGGAAGGGAGGAGGAAGGAAGGAAAAAGGAAGGAGAAAGGAAGGAAGGGAGGGGAGGAAAGAAGGAGGGAAGGTTGGATGGATGGATGGAAGGAAGGAAATACTATTTCATTTTC
>JARBWK010001525.1:0-18677 GCA_030556195.1 Anolis apletophallus | reverse complement strand
AAGTATTTCACCCCCCAGGGCTGTATTTACACAAATGAATTATTATATATGTGTTGTAACTGTTCTGCAAATCTCACAGCAATGCACTATGGTTGTCAGGATGTCCCCTTAGTGGAATGGATTCTTGACTTCTTCCTTTATCTTGTTATCTTAGACCAGTGTTTCTCAACCAGTGTGCCGTGGCACACTAGTGTGCCGACCGGACCTCCTGCTGTGCCGCGAGAAAGGCTCTCTGCCCCTTCCTTTCCTCCTCCTGCTGAACTCCTGCTGCTTGGGGGAGGAAAGGGCTGGGCGATAGCGAAAAAAAGGTGGCTAGGGCGCCACCTCCTTTCGGCCCGTTTTCCAGCCAGCCTCCTCCGCCATGACTCTCGACCCTCGCTCGCTGAAGCCGTGGAGGAGCTCCGCCCACTGAAGCCCATCCACCGCTCATGCTCCTCCGTGGGAGAGCTGAAGCTGAGGGAGGGCGAGGCATGGTGCGGACCTGGCTCCATCCCCCCCGGCTTTGGCACTCTCAGCAGCTGCTCAGCCTTGAGGACAATGAAATGCGAAGCCACCATTGTCCTGGCTCTGGCACCACTGGCTTGGCACTGCCCCCTCAAGGCTGGAGCAGCTACTGGGAGAGGTGAGAGAGGGGGGAGGGGCGGGGCATGGCACTGCTCGCCCCCTCCTGGCTTTTGGCACTCCCAGCAGTTGCTCCCAGCAGGCCATCATCCCCAGCCGTTCTTTACTGTGTTAGAGTGTCATTTTGTGTCATTTTGGTTGGTGGTGTGCCTTTGAGTTTTTAATGTTAAAAGTGTGCGCGGCTCAAAAAGGTTAGGAAACACTGTCTTAGACTGTAAGGGCAGACAATACAATTATAGTGCTGTGATTCCACGTTAACTGCCCTGGCAGAGGGATCTGGAGTTTGTAGTTTGGTGAAGCAATGGCATTATTTGACATTTTTATTTCATATCAAAATCATTGCATAAATAAATATACATCTGATAAAATAGAGGGAGTACAAGCAGCTAAGTAATTTTTGACCAAAACCAGGCAATCACAACCACATCAACTGTGTCTTTAAATAAATCTTCCTCTGTACATGAGACAGGGTGTTGTGGGCAAGCATACCGATGCGGAGTTGATTGTTCTGCTCCACAGTCGAACAAGGTGGAAGATTCTTCTAGAGTAGTGTCATTTTGCTAGGTTGTCTTTTGACTTTCCACCCCTACTTCTCCGTGTGTTCAGGAACTTCCATGTTGCCTATTCTTGGTTTGCCCCTGGAGAAAGACCATCATTGGGCTGGGGGGGGGGGTGTTCATTTGGGATTTCCTAGTTTTGCTGCCCAGAGAGAGGGATACTCTTGCTGTTGTTGGGGGAACGATAAGAGGGAGTGGTGGATCTCATGAAGCTTGATGACTTTGTGCTAATAACACAAGGGCTTTGAAACAGCCGAGAACCGACTTATTAATGCCCTGAAAGATCTCTCCAGCTACTACAAAGATAACCACCTGAAGCCTGACCCTGCCAAGACACAAGTGTGTGCTTTCCACCTATGTAACGGAGAAGCCAACAGGAAATTTAAAATTACTTTAGATTATGTGCCTGAGAATACACCTGCCCAACTTCAAATCCCAATTTCATAAGATGTTGCCATGGCAATTAAATCACTGTAACCGCTGGGGTGAATGGCTGCTTCAGAGTGGTTGGTGAAAAGACATGGTCCCCAAACTTGGCAACACTCCATCGGGTTTATTCTGCCCCTCTCTCTAGGGACTGGGTGAACCCTGGGTACCTAGTAGATGACCCTTATAGTTTGTTTTGTACTGTTTGTGATGTGTAGAGTTGTTTACTGTTAACTGTATTATTCTGTTGTAAACCACTCCGAGCCTTTGGGGAGTGGCGGTATATAAACTCGAATAATAAATAAATAGATAAGAAACAATCAGGGACAGCTAATGACCCCTCAACAAAGGATTTCCCCAGACAGTAACAAGGCACACCTAAGCCCCCACTTTGGCAGTCTTTAGGCTGTTCCAATGTGCCTTCCCTGAATAAAGTAAATATGCCCTGCTGTGTACAATCCTTGCAAATGTCCTCAGAAGCACTTTACCTGTTGGGTGTCTGCCCCATATTGTCCTGGAAACCTTCCTGTTATATGCAAAGTACTTCTGTCTGCACCCAGTGTTTATTTATTTTTTAAAAAATTAACATTCATATTTGGCCTGCCCGAAATGGTTTTAAATCGTCTGTTACTGCTTGTGTTGAGTTTTATTGATTGTATTGTTTTATAATTGCTGCTGTGTTGTTATTATGTGTTATTGGGCTTGGCCTCATGTAAGCCGCCCCGAGTTCCCTTGGGGAGATGGGTGTGGGGTATAAATAAAGTTACTAAATAAATAAAATATAAAATAAAAACTGTCAGGCCATCAAATGCTAATCAAGGTAGCCAATTGAAACACTTTTTGCAGTGATTTCCTTAAGCATTTTGTACCTTAGTGTGGAAGCCCTTTCAAGAAGAAACATATCACACATTGGACACAGTTTTATATAGAGCATCATGCTTTTAATCAAAAATAAATGGACACTGCCAGATTTGCATTGTTGGCCAAGCTTTGTATTATAAAAAGACTCTTTGATCCAGCCTCTTGCTCTAGCAAATGCATGGTATATAATAACTGAAGGACATCTGAGCTGTCCTTCTTCTATGAGTTCATATTATTGGGTCGATTCCACTAACTGAAGAGCAAGTATCGTCCGCTCTAACCTTTAATACAACACATGTACAGAACTGGGCATCGGTGGGGTACAATATCATTCTGTGCCTTCCAACTATTACAGTATTATCTCTGTTGGCACCAAACTCACCATATTCTGTAGTAGAGGATTATACAGGGTAATGAGGGAACTCCCATGATATTTCAAATTATATGGTATATCCAGCCCCCCACTGAGGGAAATAATAAAATATGCCACTCTGGATACAGAAACTGCTGAGAACATCCTGAGAGTTAGGGTGCTGAACATTTTATACCCAGATTGAACATAAGAGAGGCAACCATGTGGCTCTTACTGTAGGACTCCTTCACCTGATGTCGTAAGTCCGGAAGATGTTTCTGAGGATTGTCTTGAGGGGTTTAATAATATTTTTATTTTATTTTTATATGAAATTATTTCAGTGACAATATAAAATATGTACTAATTGCTGGCCCAGCCTCACCCAAATGGCAACACGTAACAAGGTGTCAAACATCCAGTGTCAACAAACATTTAGAACAAGAGTTTTTCCAAAGGCACTCAATAGCAGCCTGCCACCCATTCAGCAAAATATCAAAACACTGTGAGGGCTTCACATTAAGTAGTCCATTAAAGTGCAGCAAAATATTGCAGAGTTCGTTCACCACTTCCTTTGTTTTTTAGTTGACACAGTTCTTTGTCATTCTTTTGTTGCTACTAATTTGTCTGATTGTTTTGGAGGCATTGATAGCGACATCCTTGGTGGCTTTCTTCTTGTTTTCCCGTTTGCCCTGTGTTTTGAAAAGTTAAAAAGAAGTTAAATTAATATTTTGTTGCAGAAAAAATATACTTTTAGTCAATTCAATATAATAAAAAGCACAGGTTGAGTCTCCCACATCTGGAATTCTTAAATCCAAAATCTCCAAAATCATAGGGAACCTTTCCTTTTTGATGATTCAATGTACATCAAGGACACATTTACACTGACCACTTAAGTTGGTTTCAAACTGGTATTGAAGAAAATCACACAAAACATCATTCTTCACCGACCTCAGTGCTTCTAAAGCCATTCTGCTGCTTCTCTGTTGATGCTCCAGTGTTGTGAACAGTCAGTTTTGTACATTGTGTACCACAGTGAGCTCTCTTTCAGTACTAGTGACTCCGCTCAGGTGAGGATTTTGCAATGCAGGTCTGCGTTGATTTGCTATCTTCCAAAATTCCTGAGAACACACAAAATTGCAAAATGGCGGTCAGGATATGTGCTACTATTCTAGATTTTTTTTTTGCTAGTTTAAAGAAAGGTTGACAAAATTATCCAGTCTCAGTGAATGAATTTAATTTCTCTGTATGTTAATTTTCCTATAGAATTTATGAATTTCTAAACTATATATCCCTCACTGTAGTTTATACTCTTTAGAATAATAAAATCATAGAATCATAAGAGTTGGAAGAGGCCACATGGATCATCTAGTCCAACCCCCCTGCCATGCAGGGAAAGCATAATCGAAGTATCCCTGACAGATGACCATCCAGCTTCTGTTTAAACGTTTCCAAGGAAGGAGCTTCCACCACACTCCGATGAAGAGAGTTGTCAATATCTCCTCTAAACTGTGATGCCCAGAATTGGACACAATATTTCAGGTGAGGTCTAACCAAAGCAGAATACAAAGGCAACATGACTTCCCTCGATCTGGACACTATACTCCTTTCGATGCAGCCCAAAATCCCATTGGCTTTTTAAGCTGCTGCATCACACTGTTGACTCATGTTCAATTTGTTGTCCACTAAGAGTCCAAGATCTTTCTCACATGGTCGGGTTGTCAAGTCAGGCATCACTCATTCTGTATCTTTGCATTTCATTTTTTTCTGCCTTAGTATCTGATATTTGTCCTTGTTGAAATTCATTTTGTTAGCTTTCATTGTCAGAGTGAGGCAACTGGCGCCCTATCTACCAATGGAGGTGCTGGCCACGGTGATCCATGCCACGGTTACATCAAGGCTGGACTATTGCAACGCTTTATACATGGGTCTACCTTGGTCAGTAACTCGCAAGCTCCAGATTGTGTAGAACGCTGCCGCCAGGCTCCTCACGAAAACACCTATGAGGTGTCACATAACGCCATCCTTACAGCATTTGCACTGGCTGCCGGTCGAGTACCGAGTCCTTTATAAGGCCCTGACCTGACACTTAAGGCCTTGCAGGGCCAGGGTCCTACATATCTAAAAGACCGTCTGATACCATCTATCCATCCGAGAGCACCACGGCCAGCCTACGAGAACCTTCTCTATATCCCGGGTCTGAGAGAGGCTCATTTGGAGTCCACGAGACAGAGATTTTTTCCGTGTGGCCCCTGTCCTGTGGAACTCTCTGCCACCAGACCAAAGAGCCATCTTCGACCTGCCTTCATTTCTGGCGGCACTTAAGACATGGCTATTTAGAAGAGCATATGCATAAGTGACAATCAGTGACCTGGAACCTGTCTATTCCCATATTTTAACAATTTAATATTTTAAAATTTTAATATTTTAGTATTGTAGATGTCTAACTGTGTAAGTCCGGGCACATTTGTGGAGGGCGACTCATAAATAATAAAATTAGTTAGTTAGTTAGTTAGTTAGAGCAGGTCACAATATAAAATACATTATGCTCTGGCCTCAGCCTATGCCCACTCCTACTATATGTCAATTCAGATTGTTAAGTCACATCCAACTGCTCAGAGGTATATGCAATTTTGCCTGTATTACAGAACACAGTAACATAAGTTAAAAGGAGAAATTAAAAATAGTGATATAATAAGCTGTGTGGCAGGATGGAAAACAAAAGATGAACAAAAGCTCTTCAGACTGAATAAACACATAACTAAGGATAACATGGCACAAAGACTCAGGCCTGATCAGTTGCCATTAAGTACAAATCTGTATGTATGCAGTAGCAAGACAGTGAGAATTGTAATATAGGCCAATAGAAATTATTTATTTACTTATGAAATGTCTCGCCTTTCTCCCAAAATGGGAGAACTGCCCTGCATGGCCAGGACAAATTAAAATTTCACAGCAGCCAATCAATATACACACACATTATACCACCAGTAAACTATTTCTAATAGAGAGGCACAAGTGTCAGTTCAAAGGTATATTGCAAAAGCTGGGCAATACCAGTGCCAGTTTAACATCAGAGTACATGCATTGAACTGCATTATGAGTCTAAAGCAGGTTTGGTACTTTTCCGTGCAAAAAGTACAGTCAGAGAGTGATGCTACATGCGTGTTTAGCTTTGAAACACGGGTTTCTGTGCCAAGAATCAGACAGGCACTTGCAATATGAAAATAACACTGTGATTGAAGCATTCTAATACACCCTGTGCCTGACTTGAGATAACATAGGCTAGATGGGTGAAAGCAGTACAGATTGTGCTAATGGGAGAGCTTAATGCGAATAATGAGAGCACTGCGCATGACAGAGAGTCTGACCCCCTCCGTTGCTGGCACGGAGCCTGGAAGTCAATGTTTCAACTTGGAGAACATCAGAGGCTCAGGATTGATAGCTGTACTGTGAGAAAGAACTAACTTATAACTGACTATTGTTCTCATTCAGAGGTGTGACTTAAGATGTGATGCTAATGAAAATGCACTGTTTATTGGATTAATGAAATGTCATGAAAGCAACAGTAATCACCAGCCAATTATGATTGTTTTTATCCATGAAGAAGGGGTGGGCTTAACTGAAATGACTCCATTGTGGTATAAATGTCTTTGTATGGAAAGTGACGGGGTCTTTTGCCCCTGATTGCAGCGAGTTCTGCTGGCAAGAGCCCACCAGCTGGTGCCAGAAATAAACCTTTTGATTTTCACCTATTTCACAGTTGCCGTGTGTTCTTCCTCACCCTTGCGTCCGCACGATCAGGTAGCTTGGTAAAGTTAACTTGGTACTTGGAGTTCCATAACTCCTTAATTTGGCTGCTTCATTTGGTGACCCCGACGTGATCTAAAAAGGTATTTAGACGGGTCTGTGGTGAGGAAAAACAAGCACGGTCCCCATCGAGGACAGCGTCCGCTCCCAGGCTAGTAAGGTGAGGCGACCCAGGAGGGCTGGGAGGGGCCCCGCCTATTTTTCCATCTTTTTGCATTGAGCCGCCGCCTGGTTCGCCCCACCGACGCCTGGGGACCCGGGAGAGACTGCAACTAAAGTTGTAGGTGAACTCAAAGCCTGAAGGAAGGGGCAGCTGGGAAGCAGCCCCTTTGAGAGCCGGCAGGTGTAAAAGTCCGGGACACAGTAACGAGGTGCCCAGCTGTTGTAGGCTAGCAAACCGGCACAAGCGCGCAGAGAGTCGGAGGCGACGTCAGGTCCGTTCGCCAAGAGCCCATGCGAGTCCCGGGGTCTTCAGGAGCTGGCAAGTATAGTTTCTTTCAAGCACTTAACACTGAGGAACACACATTGGGGTTGGGGAGAGCACTGAAGTGGGGTTTGATCTTAGGCAAGAGAAATGGGGAGTGCAGGATCAAAACAGAAGAAAGAGACCCCGTTGCAATGTGTTTAGATAACTGGGATAGGTTTTGCCTGTTGGCAGTAGAAGGAAACCTCCACGAGATGAAATCTTTTGAACTTAGTAATCTGTGCACAGAAGTTTGGCCGTCCGTCCGTGGGATCGGGATGGCCAAGCCAAAGGACTTAGGATTGGGATAAGTGTCAGCAACTTGAGGATTATTGTTACGCAGTCCATCCAAACGACCAGTGGATTTATTCTGCCACTTGGGAACGCATGGTCGCACAAGGGGTTTGGTGGGCTGGCCCAAAGATCCGTGAGAAGAAAGGGTGCTTTGTGAACAGGAAGGTAGAAAGGAAGCCACCGGTGTTGCCGGCGGAGCAAGAAGATCTTCCCCTAAGGAGAAGACAGAGAGAGAGACATATTGCCCCAACCGGAGCATGGGGAGCCGCCACTGCGCCTCCGCTCTACGCCAGTTTGAATGCCCCTGTTCAAGCTCCAGCCATGTCCCCCACCCTTGGGACTGGCTCGGCCGTCCAGATGACGTCAATGGCCGTGACGCAATCTGAGGCGGTCCCGGCTGTTCTTACTGCGCCAATCCCGTCTGTCCCCGCCTCGCCGCTCGGCAAGCCCAGAGTTTCTTCCTGTTCCCGTCGTGCCAATTTCAACTCCAGTAAATTTCCCAATGACTTTCCACCGAATTAGGGAACCAGGCAAATGCGGGTTCAAGCGGGACGCTTCCGTCTGCCAGAGCCGCATCCCAGCCCGCGCCGGCCCCTTCGGTTCAGACACCGGCAAGAGTGACATCCCCTGTTTCCCCGTCAGAAAGGGACCTGTTTCGTGAAGAGCCGCCTGCCTATCAGGCCCCTCTCTCCATGAAGATTAATTACCCCCTGGAAGAAGCAAGAGAGATAGAGAGAGAAGCGAGATGTCCAACCCCTGGCGCTGGCAGGATGATAGTGCACCCCCAAAGCAGAGAGGGAGAAGAGGATGAGTGCCCCAAACAGCAGGGGGAGGTTGATTGCGCGACCCCCCACAGTGCAGCGGAGCAGATCCTTTGAATCCATAAGAGCGATAGAACGCTCGCTGGATTTACACAGAAGGCACAGCATAAGACGGGTCGCTTCCCCAATAAGGACCAGAAGTAAAACCAGGGGGCAGGAAGCAAGGGAAGAAGAAGAGGTGGAGAGAGGGGCATTAGAATGTCCTATCCGGCAGGTCCCCCTACTGGACGTGCATAACAGGGTCCAGCAAGCTTATCAAATAGTTCCGTTTTCTTCTTCGGACATTTTTAATTGGAAACATAATACCCCCCCATATTCTGAGCAACCTCGTGCTATGGGGGATCTCCTTGAAGGAATTATGGCTACCCATGATCCCACGTGGTGGGATTGTAAACAGCTGTTAAATGCCCTGTTCACTGCGGCAGAGAGAAGGTGCATCATCAACCAGGCCAGATTGATAGCTCAAGAGGGACATGGGCAGATAGAAGCTGTTGCATTTGGGAGTGCTAGGTTCCCAGTGGAACAAGATCCAGGATGGGATCCGAATCATGTGGATCAGAGGGACAGAATTAAAGACTATCAGCAAATTCTCTTAAAGGCCATCAGACAGGGTCCACCCCGGCCTTCTAGTATCCAAAAGATACAAGGAGTGCAACAGGATAAAGTTGAGCCGCCTGCTGCGTTTCTGGAGCGTTTGGAGGAAGCTTACAGAAAATATAGCCCTTACAACCTAGAGCAGAATGATGGGAGGGTTGCTCTCACACAATCCTTCATCTCTCAGTCATCCCCAGACATCAGAAAGAAAATACAGAAACAGCCAGGGTTTTTGGGCAAGAACTTAACTGAACTGTTGGCAATCGCAGACCAAGTGTTTATGGCCAGGGAGCAGGTAGAAGAAGAGAAGAAGGATAAGAAGAAGAGAGAGGGATATAGAGTTTTGGTGAGCATGTTTGAAGAAAGATCAGCCAGAGGAAGAGGAAACGGTCGAGGCAGAGGGTCAGGAAGAGGAAACAGTGGAGGACAGTTTAAGTTGGGCCGAAATCAGTGCGCTCGTTGTAAGAAAGAGGGCCACTGGCAAAAGACTGTGTGGAGGAAATGTCAGAGGAAAGTGATGCTAGTACCAAAAGAGTCAAAATTCAGCCAGAGGATCAGGAAAGCCTAGAGGAAGAGGCAGAGGAAGTTATAGGCCTTATCAGAAGGCTGTTGTGGCTGCTGCCATGCAGGAAGAAGAAGAGGAGGAGGAAGTTGAGTGGGAAGATGAATGTTGAAGTGTTGGCAAGGCTTTTCTGTTACTTGACCCAGAGGAGCCGTTGGTTGCCGTAGATGTGGAAGGTCAACGTATAAAGTTCCTAGTAGACACCGGTGCGGACAAGTCAGTAGTGAACAAGAAAATAGCCCCCCCTAGTGGTCAGCACATCAAGGTTGTTGGAGTGACAGGAAAGCCACAGAAATGTCCTTTGTTACAGCAAAGAAAGTGCAACATTGCTGGGAGAGAGGTGATACATAAGTTACTGTATGTCCCAGATTGTCCCATCCCTTTACTTGGGAGAGACATTTTGGCGAAGATAAGGGCAAGGTTGGAATTTTTTGAAAACAGGCCAGTTGGAACTCACAGTCCCACAGCAAGAAGAATACAGATTGTTTAGATTGCAACAAGTTAGAAAGAAAGATACAGTTTGGTGCTGGGACCAAACTCCCAGGGTCTGGGCAGAAGATAATGAACCAGGAATGGCGATAAATGTTGCCCCTGTGGTGGTAGAGATAAGAACTGGTCAGCTTCCCGTGAGAAAGGCCCAGTACCCGATAAGTAGAGATGCTGTGGAAGGAATCCAAGAAGAGTTGCAAAGATTATTACATCATGGGATTATTGTCCATTGTGAGTCAGCTTGGAATTCAGCCATCCTTCCTGTTCGGAAATCAGATGGAAAGTATCGCATAGTGCAAGACCTTAGAGCTGTCAATCAAGCTACAGTGACATTAACCCCTGTTGTCAAAATCCATATATAATGATGAGCCTAATACCAAGCACAGCTGCTTGGTTCTCTGTATTAGACTTACGTGATGCATTCTTCTGCATTAGGCTAGCTCCTATCTCACAACCTATCTTTGCCTTCCAATGGGAGACCCCAAAGGGAGGGCGAAAACGTCAAACAACATGGTGTAGACTTCCGCAAGGTTATAAAAATTCCCCTACCATTTTTGGTCAGGCCTTAGCTCAGGACTTGTCAGAATTTGAAATTCCAGAGACTGAAGGTGTTTGGCTTCAATATGTGGATGATCTGTTGGTCAGTACAAAGACTAAAGAAGGGTGTGAGCATTACACTCTAGAACTGTTGAAAGTGTTGGAAGAGAAAGGGTACAAAGTGTCTAAAAAGAAAGCACAGTTGTGTCAAGAGAAAGTTAAATACTTAGGCTTTGGCCTGACCCAGGGGAGTAAAGTGTTGGAAGTTGAAAGAAAGGAAGTCATTTGTGCTATTCCAACCCCCAAAGACAGAAGACAGACAAGAGAGTTTCTAGGAACCACTTCTTATGTAAGACATTGGATTCCTAATTATGCTGTCATTGCAAAGCCATTGTATCAGGCCACCAGAGGGAGTAACAAAGATCCTTTTGAGTGGACAGAAGGTTGTGACCAGGCTTTCCAGATGCTGAAAGAAGCTGTAATCTCACCACCTGCGCTGGGCCTGCCAGATTTAGACAAACCATTCTATCTCTTTGCTGCAGAAAGAGATGGGACGGCCATAGGGGTTTTGGCACAGTATTTAGGTACATGGCAACGCCCTGTAGCCTATTTGTCCAAGCAGTTAGACACAGTAGCCAGGGGGCTTCCCCCTTGTTTGAGGGCTGTTGCAGCTGCGGTGGATTTAATCAGAGAAGCCACCAAGCTCACCCTAGGGAAAGCACTCACAGTGAGGGTCCCCCATCATGTAAAAGCACTACTAGATTCAAAGGGTCCGCGTTGGCTGACTAATGAACGACTGACTAAGTATGAGGGTGTTTTGTGTAATAACCCCCTCGTTACCTTGGAGATGTGTCCCATGTTAAATCCCGCAACACTTTTGCCCAGCCCTTCAGATCCCTCAGAACATAACTGCATTGAGACAATGGACTTGGTTTATTCCAGTAGGCCCGATCTGCGTGATTTCCCTTGGGAACAGGTAGATTTAACCCTATACACGGATGGATCCAGTTTCATAAGAGAGGGAGTGCGTTATGCCGGCTATGCTGTTGTCACCTGGGAGGATGGGGTTCTTGAAGCGGAACCTTTGCCTCCTGGGTCTTCGGCCCAACTGGCTGAGCTGATTGCGCTGACTCGTGCTTTGAAACTGGCCGAAGGGCAAAGGGTTAATATTTACACGGATTCTCGTTTTGCGTTTTTAACGCTTCATTGCCATGGTGCATTGTGGAGGGAAAGAGGCTTTTTGACTTCTGCTGGAAAGGCGGTCAAATATGCAGATGCTATGTTGGATTTGTTGGACGCTGTTTGGCTCCCTAGCAAAGTGGCTTTGATGCACTGTAAATCACATCAAAAAGGTAATGACCCGGTGGTTCAGGGAAATAGGCTAGCGGATCTGGCTGCCAAAGAAGTAGCTACACAGAAGTACACACCTGTAATGTTAAATCTCACTGACTCAGAGCCCAAAGTGGAGAAATGCAATTACACTAGAGAGGAGGAGGAGTGGGCTTTGAGTGAGGGTGGGAGAATGGGAAGAAAGTTTCATAAAGATGCCAGACAACCGCGTATTTGTTCCTAAGACAAAAGCGTGGCACATAGTACAGTTTTATCATGAGAACACACACCTAGGGAAAAGCGCCCTGGCAGCGCTCCTAGAAAGACAGATGTTCATCAACGGACTGCACAGCCTGACGTCCTTGGCTGCACAGAGATGTTGGACATGTGCAAAGAACAACCCAAGAGAGGGGCCTTTGAAGGCGCCTGGGATACAGTATCAAGGGAGTTGGCCCTTTGAAGTGTTAGTGACAGACTTTACAGAAATGCCAATGAGTGGAGGCTTTCGCTATTTGCTGCTTTTTGTGGATTCTTATACGGGATGGATTGAAGCTTTTCCTACACACAGAGAGAAGTCAGCTGAGGTAGTAAAAGGCCTCATGAAAGACATTATTCCTAGATTCGGCATGCCTTTGCAGATAGGCTCAGATAACGGGCCAGCGTACGTGCACCACGTGGTCCAGGGACTGTGCAAATTGTTGGGGATCACGTGGCGTCTTCATTGTGCGTACCACCCAGTCTTCTGCCAGGGCAGAAAGAGCCAATCGGACTTTGAAAAACTGTTTAGCAAAGATTTGCCAAGAGACTAAATTAAACTGGAGGATGGCGTTACCTCTAGCCCTCCTGAGGGTCCGATGTACCCCTCACAAAAAGACAGGCTTGTCACCTTTTGAGCGACTGTATGGCAGGCCTCCATTGAACTTAAAACCTATGTGTGGACTGACTTCTGACAGTCACGTGTTAGGACACCAGCAAACCCTGCAAGATGTCCAGATGTTAGGGAAACAGCTAGAGAAACTTAGCCAATATACTGCAGATTTGCGACCTCCTCTCCCGTCTACTTCTCTTCACTCTTTTTCAGTTGGCGAATCCGTCCTGGTCAAGGAGTGGCAGGTACGCCCTTTGCTGCCCAGATGGCGAGGTCCCTTCACCGTGCTGCTGAGCACACCAACAGCTATAAAGGTGGAAGGCATTCGTCCATGGATTCATTACACACGGGTGAAGAGGGCGCCGGTTGCTTTGGAGTCTTCCGTGGATCCAAGCAACCCCCTCCGCCTGCGGATTACAAATACTTTGCAACGCCCTATTTAAGGGGCACACAGAAGGCCACAGAAGAGTCGTCGGATACCACCGCTCCCAATCCGGGTAATAGTGGTCCAACGCAAGAAAGATGGACAGAGCCAAAGACACTCTCATTTCGGTGGTGGCTATGCATCTTAATGGGACAGAGTTACAGGTGTAAGCGCCCCGTGAGAGCACAGACAGTGTTTGGGTTCGTGGCTCTGATATTGACATTGTACATTACTGGGACACACGGAGGGTGGGAGCAAAATATGTTTCATAGACTGATAACTAACATGACACATGAACTGAGCTTAAATTCATGCTGGATTTGCAGTCAGGGCCCTTCAAGCCATAAGTCAGGTTGGCCGATAGTTCCTAGTGGAGTGTTAACGTTGGAAGGGTGGAATAGCACCAAAGGAAAGCAGGAACTGATGGGAGGGGAAGCAGAAAGGGCTTGGTTCATGGTAACTCACGGTTCTCCTGTGTTGAGAGCTGCGCTGTGTTTTAAATGGGAGAAGGAAGGGAGGCCTTACTATGCAGGGAGCCAGAGGCTTGGCATGTATGAGTTTTTCAACCAGGTTGAGCTAGGTGCTTATCCTGCTTGTGATCACATGATCACAGTGCATAGCAGGTACAGAGGACGCTGTGGTCTGAGAACAACAGGCGTTTGGACTTGGAGTTGGGAGAGCTCAAACTGCACTCACATATTGTTCAGAAATCATCGTGAGGATGCCATAGTGAACCTGGTTCAGAATTTGCCAGCTAGACGTTTAGGGTATCGTGCCACGGGGCTTCCTGAGGGAATTGTTTGGATTTGTGGAAAGGTGGCGATGCCCGTGCTTCCTGTAGTTTGGTCTGGAGTATGCACCTAGGCACCCTACAGCCGGGGTTTGAGAGTGCTCCCCAAGGAGACTCATGTGACTAATTTGTACCTACATATCCATAAGCGCTCATTTGCTGATGTGCAGCGTTATGGGTATGATCCTGACAAAACATATCTAAATGAAGCCCAGAGATTTATAGCAATTGCAGAGCCAAGATTGGGTGTGGCCTGGAACATAAAGCAGTTGCGTGTGTTATCATATGACTTGGAATTTTAGCCAATGACACGTATGATGGAATGACATCAATGCAGGTGGAGGTGAATTCTTTGGCAAGAATGGCCATGCAGCAGAAGTTGGCACTAGATTACCTACTGTCAAAAGAGGGGGGTCTTTGCGCATGGCTTAACGTGTCATGCTGCCACTTCATAAACGAGAGCGGAAACATTGAGCTGGATCTGAACAAGATTCAGAGTGTTGCTAGAGAAATACAGAAGACTTATTCGGCTCCAAGTGATTTTTGGAGTACCTTATTGGGCTGGCTGCCAAACTTGCATTGGCTGCGGTCACTTGTGATGAAAATCATAGTGGTGATATGTTCTGTGTTAATCATAATGTGCTGTCTGCCCATTCTGCTCAAATGTTGTGCCAGGGCAGTGCAGAGTTCCGTAGATACAGTAAGAGGTGTACATGCTGTCTGGACTGGAGAAACTGTGGTCCCACGGGACTGGAGAGTAAATTGGTCCTCTTAAAAGGTGTTCCAGACAGGTGTGTAGGTAAACTTCATGTGATGAGTTTCCTACAAGAAGAGAAATTCTGGAATAAAGCAGGTTTGGTACTTTTCCGTGCAAAAAGTACAGTCAGAGAGTGATGCTACATGCGTGTTTAGCTTTGAAACACGGGTTTCTGTGCCAAGAATCAGACAGGCACTTGCAATATGAAAATAACACTGTGATTGAAGCATTCTAATACACCCTGTGCCTGACTTGAGATAACATAGGCTAGATGGGTGAAAGCAGTACAGATTGTGCTAATGGGAGAGCTTAATGCGAATAATGAGAGCACTGCGCATGACAGAGAGTCTGACCCCCTCCGTTGCTGGCACGGAGCCTGGAAGTCAATGTTTCAACTTGGAGAACATCAGAGGCTCAGGATTGATAGCTGTACTGTGAGAAAGAACTAACTTATAACTGACTATTGTTCTCATTCAGAGGTGTGACTTAAGATGTGATGCTAATGAAAATGCACTGTTTATTGGATTAATGAAATGTCATGAAAGCAACAGTAATCACCAGCCAATTATGATTGTTTTTATCCATGAAGAAGGGGTGGGCTTAACTGAAATGACTCCATTGTGGTATAAATGTCTTTGTATGAGAAGTGACGGGGTCTTTTGCCCCTGATTGCAGCGAGTTCTGCTGGCAAGAGCCCACCAGCTGGTGCCCGAAATAAACCTTGTGATTTTCACCTATTCCACAGTTGCCGTGTGTTCTTCCTCACCCTTGCGTCCGCACGATCAGGTAGCTTGGTAAAGTTAACTTGGTACTTGGAGTTCCATAACTCCTTAATTTGGCTGCTTCAAGTCTACACTGACCATGTAATGCAGCCTCAAATTGCATTATATAGTGGTGTAGATGGGGCCTGGGTGGCTGGAAAAATGTCCTGGTAAAATGCAATAAAAACAGAGTAGATTTGTAGCACAGCAGTTCTCGTTTGTGCCTGGAGGGCAGGGAATAGGTCCTGGGGTTCCATTAGCATTAGGGCCTGCAGCAGCAGAAGTGGATTCAGAGGATGAGCTAGATGACTGGGGTGAAGCACAGGGCCCTTCGGATGGGCCTCGTTAGCCCACAGAGAGCTTGGCATGGGATGAGATGATGTTTGGGCCTAGCATAGATTCCGATCACCAGGTGGAGATGGGAAGCAGCGAAGGGAGTTATGAACACCCCGGGGGGAGGAATTCCCAAGAGCTTGAAAGTGAAAACATGGACGAAGCCGAGTGGGAAAGTGCTAGGGAGGAAAGTTCTCAGGAAGATAGCGACACAGCTGCTGAGAGGCAAGGTTGAACTTTCGATAGGAGACGGGACATTGAGTCTACTAGGAGGGGTTGGTCTAGGGTCCTAGACCGACCGAGGTCCGTGAGCGGAGATTGGAGACGAAGAAGCCTAGAGCGTCGGGGGCCTCAGCCGAAGGATTAAGTATAGGATCCGTGGGAACGCATCCTCAGTTCTCCCGGCCACGTCTTTCCTGGATAGGCGTGAGCGGAGTGGGACCACAAGCTAAGCCGTGGTCATCAAGCCTTTGCCTTGCATTTGCCTTGCCTTGTTTCTTGATCCGCATTGGATTGCGGAGCCCTGCCTTGTTCCTGAGCCGCATTGGATTGCGGAGCCTTGCCAAGCTTCTAGTCTATTTGCTACGTTACTTTGGACAATCTTGCCTACTACCTTTTGGACCTTTGCATATTATTGGACTATATATTCTTTGGAACTGTTTTTATACTCAATAAAGTAGTTAGCCTTCAGTACGTCTGTGTGTGTGTGATTAAGGGGCCCGCTAAGTCCGTGATCGTGACAAGATTAGAAACTAGATGTGACATTTTGGGCTACATGTTTTCAAGACATATGGCTGGACAATAAGGTGTACAGGATGGGAGTGAAACAGAATATATACTATCATCTCTGATGCATTTTAAACATATAATGTGTATGTGTCCAAAAAGTAACAGGGGTGGGGAAAGAACTGTTTTCTTAAGATGATAAACGTTCAAAATGTCTCTGACAGGTAGTCAATCCAAACATTGTTAGTCTATATTAAAAATATTGATTTTATGAAGGTACATGCAGTCCACTTTGGGGTGTGGGGCTATTGAGCCTTCTGCTACAGATATCCACTTGATTGTGTGTGTGTGAGAGAGAGAGTGTGTTTCAGGAGCAACTTGACAAACTGCAAGTCGCTTCTGGTGTGAGAGAATTGGCCGTCTGCAAGGACGTTGCCTAGGGGACGCCGAGATGTTTTACCATGCTGTGGGAGGCTTCTCTCATGTCCCCACATGAGAAGCTGGAGCTGACAGTTGGGAGCTCACCCCGTTCCCCGGATTTGAACCACTGACTTTTCGGATAGCAGTCCTGCCAGCACAAGGATTTAACCAATTGTGCAACGGGGGGCTCCTTGTCCTCTTGATAATCGTATAGTCTTGTACTTGTCTTCACTGCAGTATCACATCCACCATGGACCTTATTTTCTGAAACCTCTAATGAATGTATAAGGCACTGTTTGCCATACTTCAAGTTCTTTTTCAAAAAATATATGTCCTGACCAGAAGTTTCACTCACAAATGTATCGACATCCCTTCATGCATATTCTGATTGAAGGAAAGTAATTAAGCAGTATCTAACCCCCTCTTCCTAATGCCATACCAGTGAAATATCTCTACTTCCCAGTCATCCCACTGAAGGGGGGAGGATTTTAGTAAAGTATACTGTTTTGTCCTTCTAACTGTATTAGATGAGTATCCCAGTGCACAGATGTCTGTTCATTATTGGGGAAGTGTATTAACAAACTTGTAAACAGTAAAAGTAAAACACAGGCAGTCTCTGAATTAGAAACATCCGGCTTACAAATGACCCATAGTTAAGAACAGGGGTGAGAGAACAGGAGGTGAGAGAAACCTCTCCTTAGGAAGGGACATTCACTCCTGAGAGAGTTATCATGGGGGAAAGGGGTCTCCACTGAAGCATTATCACCAATCCTTGTCTCCACAAGAAGCCAAATTTTTCAGAATCCAGTTGTCACAGGGACAGAAAGGGGTTTTTTTCGTGTCAGGAGCTACTTGAGAAAATGCAAGTTGCTTCTGGTATGAGAGAATTGGCTGTCTGCAAGGACATTGCCCAGGGGACGCCTGGATGTTTGATGTTTTATCATTCTATGGGAGGCTTTTCTCATGTCTCCGCATGGGAAGCTAGAGCTCGACAGACAGGAGCTTACCTTGCTCCCCAGATTCGAACCGCCAACCTTTTAGTCAACCAAGGGTTTTAATCCATTGCACCAATGGGGGCTCTTGGAACAGAAAGGAGGCGACATCTTCTGAACAGGGGCACAGACTGCAAAATAAACACTACAGGGGTATTAACCCTACCCTTTGCTATCCAAAGCTTATAAAAATGTACTTGCTCCGACTTAAATGCAAATTCAACTTAAGAACAAACCTACACAACATATTCTTTTAATAACTTGGGGACTGGCTGTACAATGTATATTATTCCTTTGAAACCACATCCCTGTTTGTGAATGTGAAGACGTGCAAAGTAGCAAGTAAAATCAACAGAATGGACAGGTTATACATATATCATCTGTGACAGCATTGTTGAAGCACTGTGGATGAACTACCCAAATGAAGTCCTCATACTATCACCCTAAAATAACCAAGGTGTCATTTTTCATACGCCATGTTTCAGTGGCCCAATACCAAGGACTATTACTGTTGATTACCGACATGACCATTAGTTTCAATTTTGGGGCCAGTCATTACAGCGATAAATGTCCATGAACCAATTTTCCTCCGCACATGCTTTATCAGTCTAAAAGATAATCACCAATACAAATTCCATACACAGAACCAAATAAATCTGTCAACAAAGATAATGTTACTGGAGATGGTTGGGTTTATTTGTTTTCTTGGGTGTACATATAGGCTTCCGGAGAAGTCAGAACTATTATTATTTTCTGCCAGGTGGCTGAGCAGCTGCAGAAACAGGCGGGGAGATTATAGCCATTGCTCACCATGTTCAGCCAAGCTCTTTATGTTGCTTCCGGTGAAACAATAAAGCCGATTCCCTCAGAAACCCTTCACAAACTGAACATTT
>JARBWK010001524.1:0-18688 GCA_030556195.1 Anolis apletophallus | reverse complement strand
AAAATAGGGATGCCAAGATTCCATCCAATCCTGGAAGGCAGGCAAATCAATGTCCTTAGATAAGATCCAAACCAGATCATCAATATATCTGTAGTACTTCTTGATGAAAGGATAGAAAGGTTGTGCTTCATCGAATACGTAGCCAATCAAGATGATTCATGAAAATATTAGCTAGGCTTGGGGCAATAATGGACCCCATGCTGACTCCATGGATTTGCAAGAAAAATTATCTTGAAAAATAAAAGTAATTATAGTCACTAATGAAATCATATAGCATCAATAAGAATCCAGTGGGTGGTTGGCCAGGTATGGAAATTCGTCTAAAGTAGAATGTATAATGTCCCTAATTGATCAAGAGGTACATGAGTGTATAAAAGATTTGACATCTGAAGTCATCAAGAGGTCACCAGGTTCCATGGCAGCTCTTCAAGTTTGTGTATTACATCCATGGTGTCTCTGAGGTAGGCTTTAGTGCGTTTTTACTGCAGGTTGCAAGTAAAAGTCTAGGAGTTGTGCCAGGGTTGTAAAATTCCTCCCTGGCCAGCGACAATAGGTCTGCGGGAGGGGGGTCCCTTATGAATCTTTGGTAAACAGTGAAAATATGGAATATTTGGATGTTTAACCATCAGAACCTCCTCTGGCCCACTCACCACGGGGAGGGCGAGGGGGGCAGGGGGATTGAGCCTGATGCGCGGCGAGGAAGGGAAGCTAGACGCTACGAGGCCCGTTCTCCCACGAAGCCCCCTGGCAGCTGAGGAGGCCCTGCAGCGCTTCCTGGCTGCCCTCCCCACTGCCAGCCTCCCTGCTTCTCCTCTGCTTCCTCCTCCAGGCCACGCGATTGACCAGTTAGCCTTCACGATCGACTCCAATGGCCACCCCTGTTCACAGAACATGGCCATATAGCCCTTAAAACACAAAATGAACCCAGTGATTCCATTGCCATGAAGCCTTCAAAAATATCTTAATATTTTATAAACAGAAGAGTACTGACAGTGAGATCATTGACATTCAAAATTACCACTCCCAATTTATTAATTTATATATATTTTATTATAAATTCGATTTGGTAGACCGCTCTCTCTGGAGCCCAGAGCGTTTTACAACATAAAATCAATAAAATATCAATAACACAAATAAAAGACGTTAAAGCAAGATAAAAGTGAGACACCCCTCAGTAGGGGGTTATATGCTTGAGATGCTGTCACAGTGAAAGTCCTTCTTGAGCTCTGGCCTATTTATTTATTTATTTCATTTGTTGTTTATTTGTTTAGTCACTTCCGACTCCTCCTGACCTCATGGACCAGCCCATGAAAGAGCTCCCTGTCGGCTGTGGCCACCCCAGTTCCTTCAGAGTCAAGCCAGTCACTTCAAGGATACCATCCATCCATCTTGCCCTTGGTCAGCCCTCTTTCTTTTTCTTCCTCCATTTTTAGCATCATTGTATTCTCTAAGCTTTCCTGTCTTCTCATTATGTGGCCAGTGCTTCATCTTTGCCTCTAATATCCTTCCCTCAGTGAGCAGTTGGGCTTTATTTCCTGGAGAATGGACTGGTTTGATCTTCTTGCAGGCCAAGGCACTCTCAGAATTTTCCTCAAATATTTACATTTAATTTACATAGCACTTTTCTCACTGCTTTGAGTGTTCTTCCATGACTTGGAAGACCACTCAAAAAACATCACAACATAGTAAATTGCACACAACTCTGATAACATGACTTGGAAGAACACTTCTTCAGCAGTTGTAATGTGTGAGTAATTTCAGATGAGCTGGTTCAATGGGTAGTATCAGAGTTCATATGTTTTCTTGTTGAGGCATTGCCCTGTTATAAAGAGAGAGCTGGATGATCTCAGAAATGAGTATTATACAAGTATGGATATTCCAGAGCTTGGGGTTACTATTACAAGAAACAACGTCATCTCCAACATGTCACTTTTGAGGTTAATAAGGACATATGAAGGCCTGCTTCTACGACTCCTGTTTTTATGAGCTTCTCCCTTACAAATAATCTGCTCCATTCCTATCTCATCTTGAATTTTTAATGTTTTACCCTGTACATGTGGCCCGCTCATTGTCATTGTGATTGCAAATGATTTTATTGTATTTTTATATTGTTTACTGTATTCCCATGTTTTATGTATTTTATTGTGTTATTGTTTTGTGTTCTGGTTTTTATTTTATTGTAATGTGTTCTTGGTCTTGGCCTCATGTAAGCCGCCCCGAGTCCCCATTAGGGAGATGGTGGTGGGGTATAAATAAAGTTGATTATTACTACTACTACTACTACTACTACTACTACTACTTTGGAAGTGTCTACAGATAACACCAGCTCTTCAGCTTAGAAAAGATGAGCACTATCACCCAGGGTCGGACACAACTAGACTTAATGTCAAGGAAACCTTTTCCTTACTAAGGACATAATGATGTGGATATGTGCCTTTAAGTCACCTGTCAACCTATGACAGCTCCATGGATTTCATAGGGTTTTCTTAGGCAAGGAATACTCTGAGGTGGTTTTGCCAGTTCCTTCCTCTGAAATAAAGCCTACTGCATCTGGTATTCATTGACAGTCTCCTATCCAGTACTAACTCAAATTTCCAACTGCTTTCCAACAAGATCAGGCAAGATGTATTGTGTGTATGGTACTTTTAAAAATGAGTTGGTGGTACTATTTTCCGATTTGAATGCCCAGCAACCCCAGCTATTTTTGGCCAATGTTCAGAGATTATGGGATCTGAGGTCTAAAACACTTTGGGGACCAGAGTTTAGGAATCACTGGTTTATATAGTGCCGATGCTATACATAGTGTTTTACAAGTGAACAACAGATTAGTTCCCTGCCCTCAGACTTGAAATCTAATTAAGACATAGAAAGGAAAAGGGGACAAGGGTGTGGTAGAGGATTAAATCCAGCAGATAAGCCTGTTCTTCTTTCCCTTTAAGGCAGTGGTTCTCAACCTTCCTAATGCCACGATCCCTTAATACAGTTCCTCATGTTGTGGTGACCCCTGACCATAATGTTATGTTCATTGCTACTTCATAACTTTAATTTTGGTACTGTTATGAATTGTAATGTAAATATCTGATATGCAGGATGGATTTTCATTCACTGGAACAAATTTGGCACTAATACCCAATATGCCCAAATTTGAATACTGGTGGGGTTGGGGGGGGGGGATGTTATTGATGTTGTCATTTGGGATATGTAGTTGCTGGGATTTATAGTTAACTACAATGAAAGAGCATTCCAACTCCATCAATGATGGAATTGAACCAAACTTGGCACACAGAACTCCCATGAGTAACAGAAAATACTGGAAGTGTTTTGTAAGCATTGATCTTGAGTTTTGGAGTTGTAGTTCACCTACATCCAGAGAGCACTGTGGACTCAAACAATGATGGACCTGGGCCAGACTTGGCATGAATACTCAATATGCCCAAATGTGAACACTGGTGGAGTTTGGGGGAAACAGACCTTGACATTTGGGAGTTGTAGTTGCTGGGATTTGTAGTTTGTTTACAATAAAGAACATTCTGAACTCCATCATCAATAGAATTGAGCCAACCTGTCCACACAGAGCCCCTATGACTAACAGAAAATACTGTGTTTTCTGATCATCTTTAGCAACCCGAATTTGACACCCCCGGTGACACTCCTCAGAGTCCCAACTTTCAGGTTGAGAAATGCTGCTCGGAGGCATTTAGAGCAGTCGATGGAGGAGAGACTTTTATCTGGCGAAAGTCAAAAGATTTGAAAATTCATTTTCTGGATTTGGGTTTCCAAGAGCTGTCACTCTCAAAGTAACTTTCCCCAAGTTCTGGATATAATTTGGCTAAAACCAAAACTTTTTCTAAAGCAATGTAGCCATCCGTAGGACACCAAAAAAAACCATTTATAATTGCTTGTATGACAGTATTTCTGAAGAAATATGCTAGGTATGCTATATAAATGTTTTTCTCCTTTTCTTTGATTCCCCCAGGTTTAGAAAGAGCTTATTATGTCTCGCAGAAAATAGCAGTATAACTGTACGTTGTGATTTGCTCCTATTCTGACATGCCGATAAAATGCTTGACAATGGTAATAATATAACCACTAATCTATTTCTTAAACTGCATATCTTTTTTGAGTTTCTTGCCATGTGGCACCTGATAAATGCTTGCTAATAGCAGACACAGTTCAAAGAAAATTTAATACAGAGCACAAAAACATCATTTAGACTACCTATAGACACTGCTATCTTTAGTCAGAGCATTAAAATTGGCACCGCATTCTCATGACAGGTTTTCCAAAGAGAAATAGAAGGCTGTAGCCTGCACCATGAAGAAAACCTCTGTATACTCCAAACTGGATTCATGAGCTTATCACAGGAAGGAGGGTGACCAGCAATTGAATCAATATGGTGTTGTGTGATATGGACCATCAATGATAGTTTGCCTCCTTTGTATAGAGAAAATACTTTTTTCCCTACACATGAGAGAAGGGGATTTTAGAGTGTTAGAAATCAGGAGACTGGGGGATGTCAGGGCAAAAGAATGTATATATACTATGAAACAATGCTGTGCTTAAAATTATAGTATGCAGTAACACCGTAATGCAATTTATTGTGTCATTATAGTGTGGGGACTCCATTAACATAATGTGCAGTCATGATTTTTATATTTGCATCCTACAGGAAAATTAACTGTACTTGCACTGTACCAGTACTTAAATGTATATGTATCTGAGACTAAGTGAATGGCGGATGGCTGAGATACAACTGTTTACAAAGGAATAAAAGAATGTATAGATCAATTTCTGAAATAAGAACACACACGTAAACAGAAACACACAGACTTGCCTTCCAAGTCTTTTCCAACTCATGGCGACCCTATCATGTGGTTTACTTGGCAAGGTTTGTTCAAAGGGAGTTTGCCTTTACCTTCCACTGTGGCTGAGAGAGTGAGAGCCACTCAAGTGGTTCCCAAAGTGGGCGGTACCACCCCCGGGTGGGCGATGGGGCGATCTAGGGGGCACTGGAAGGCCCAGGCGAAGTTGGGGGTGCTAACCCCCTGTAAGGGGTGGTGGGTGGGGGTTTGTGGCGTGAGCCAGGTGACAGGCTACCATTCATCTCTCTCTCTGTCTCTCTCTCTCTCTTCTTCCCTCCTCCTGCTCCCTCCTCCTCCTCTCGCCAAGCAAGGGATAATAATAATAATACCTTTGGGGTTCCCTTCCAACTGGTTGAGTCTTATAACAACAATAATAATGTCCATCAACATATTTAGTGGAGCGTGGATTCATGGTGGTAACCAATTTTTAAACAAAAAAAGGAAACCGATTGCAAAAAAGTAAATCGCGATGATTTGAGATTACTTCTGACGAAGATAGAGTCGAGGGATTACTAGATTGGTAGCAGCATACCAGGTTCATCCTTCTCATTTCAGATAATTTTGAATGTTTAACTTTTTTTGTATTACCTTTCTATTCTAAGTTCAATAAATAGTTTCATAATTTCAAACTTCAGTGTTTCTCATTTACAATTTTATTATATTTTACGAAAAAGGTAGAAATATTAATACATATACCTTTCTATTTAATTGCTATTAAAAAATTTTAAAAATTAATTTCTAGGGGGGTAGTGAGTAAATTTTTTTCTGAAAAGGGGGCGGCTGGCCAAAAAAGTTTGGGAACCACTGGCCTATAGGATTTCCTTGACCGAGTGAGGATTGAATGTTGGTCTCCAGAGTCGTAGTCTAATGCTCAAATCACTATACCAACATGTATTACAGAAGGAAGGATTATGTGTCAGAATAGATACGTATTGTAACGCTATGAAATTTGAATGAATGTACATCTCAGATGTGGAGTCAAAGCTTCAAGCTAAGATTATATTTTCTGTGATCTGTGTGAATATCAGAATTAATTTGGAAATGTTTCATAGTTCTATTTTCCTTAAATATCAAACAGATACATTGTTATGACCTGTATTGCAGCAATTAATCATAGCTAGGCATGTGTTCTCATGAATAAATACTATTCTCTTTTCCTGGAATTGGATAAAGCTCTTTATTTCTTTATACCATAACTGTCCTGATACACTTGACTAAATGCAATGATTGTAAGAACGGAACTCGTATCTTGTTAGGGCTGCACTATCAATTCCATTCCTCAAAGTGTTTTTCCTTCTTCTTGTGACTAAGCAAACTTTGAGAAAGGTGTATGTCTGTGTGGTGACCTTTGAGTGAAGCTGATCTGGAAGGTTGCAAATTACATATTCATGTGAATTTTACTGCCCAGTGTCTGTATCTAATTTTTGCTTTCTGCGGCAATACCCATCTCCTTCTAGTTTCTCTTTCTCTGATATCATTCCACTAAGTGCTCCCTTTGGGAGATTACAGTTCTGGAATGAAATGTTACAGAGCCAAAGAAACCTGAGGCACAGACTTTTTTAAAAGTCATGTCAGGGAAACACATTGCTGTGCTTTGTTTATTTATTTATTTCTACTGATTGTCATCACATAAAGCACAATAAATCTACTCAAGTGTTAAGATGTTGGATTTTCTGATCAATACAGTAGTTCCTCCAAGGGACAGAATGGAAGAAAGTTTACCTGCTCAAGTTTACCTGTAGATGGGAAATGTTCCAGATCTCACGCTGGCTAGCTTTTACTCTGAATGGCAGAAATCATTAATTCAGCCAACATTCAGCTTGGGTGGATATCTCTTTGCATAATTATGCATATCCTTGTGTCATTCAACAAGATTCCTTCTGTAATTTAGCACTAATTAACTTCTGTGTGCATAAGTGCCTCATTGGCTCATTGCCACACCATGCTTTCCAGCTGGGTCTCAGAAGAGCCAATCCTCATGCAAGATGGCCGCGTCGAGCAGGCGTGCGAACGCCGAGCTCCGCTGGGCCTCTGGCACTTTTTCCTCTAGCTCTCTCCGCTCTTCCCGCACAGCACCCCCACGGTTGAGGGGGGGTGCTCTATGCCCGAGGAGCAACTTATTAGACATACCTGACTCAGGGGGGGACCCTCGGCTGCTGCTTGGAGCTCCGAGGCGCTCCCTCCCCCTGTTGGAGGCCCTGCAGGCCGACGCCGAGCTCGCATTGGAGGCCGCTCGGGCGCCGGCTTCAGTCCTCAGGGCCCTCGCGGACCTGAAGGACGCTGCTGCCTCTGGGAGGCCTTTTGGCCTAACGGGGACTGCGGCGACGGCGGCGACCCCCCGGAGGTGCCTGGCCTGGTCTCCCGTGCCCTGGCCAGGCCTGGAAGAGGCCGGGCCTTCTGCCTCCCCCGACCTCGCACAGGGGGACTCCGGCGGGCAACCCAGAGCCGGTGAGGACGCGCCGCCAGATTTGCCCAGCCTCGTCCACCGTCTCGGCCAGCTGGTCGAGCAGTTGGCCGCCTGCCTGGGAGAGCTGCGCGGGCTGAGGCCGCTGCTGGTGTCCCTGGGCGGCACGGACGACCCCGCCGCCCAGGAGGCGGCGACCGATGGAACGCGGAGCCCACCTCGCCTGGCCCCTGTACCTGGGCCTGGAGGAGCGAGGACTGAGTGGAGTGGCTGCCCCCGGCCCCCCGGATGGACTCCCGGAGGAGACAAACACTGGAAGGGTGAGGAGTGAGTCCCAGGTCTGCGGTGGAGGGTCCCCCCACCTCGAGGGGGCGACCTCGGTGCCGAGCTTGCCAGCTGGGTCCCCTTACTAGTGACTAGGCCAGAATCCCCCGCCTCTCCCTGATGGCCAGGGGCTGACAGGTTTTCGAGCCAGGGCAGTATAGCCCTGGAATTGACAAGCCCGGGGCGTCCGGTATTGAGGCCAGGTGGCCGCCGGAAAAGGCGGCGCTGGAGACCGAAGAACAACAGGCCCCTGGCCCTGGGACACTTGCCACTGCTCGTCTGAGAGAGGGGAGACCTGCTTCGCCGAGCCCAAGTCCTGGACCCCGCTGCGGGCCAGAACCTTTTGGGGTCCGGGCTTCAGGAAACGGAAGCCCTCTTTCTTGGGCCCACTCTGGAAGAGGGCCACCTGTCCTGTTGACCGGACACCCCCCACCAGACTTTTGACAAATGGGGGGCTGACGAGCATGAACCATTTTAGTGGTTCGGACCACTCCTGTGGGATTGCTTGGAGACCACCTTTGCTCCCCTCCTTTGATGGGAGAGTAGGGCCCGCTTGACCTGCTGGGCACTCTCCCGCTGGATCTTGTCCCATTGTCCCTTCCTCTTCTTTCCCTTTTTTACTGTGTTGTATTGTTCCTTGTCTGTCTATTGATCATGTATTTTGTTGCCTCTTGGCTTTGTAAGCCGCTGCGAGCCTCAGGGAGTTGGCGGCATATAAGTCAAAGCAATAAATAAATAAATAAATAAATAAATAAACTGCTGATCTTCAAAACATTTCTAGAGAAGTTGATGGAAGATGTGAGAAAAGTTTCAACCCTAACCAATCTAGAAAGTGGAAAGTTTAATGTATTGTCGAAGGCCAGTTGAAACATTCACACCGAGCTCCAACAGACAAGAGTCCTTTCTCCCATCCTGGATATTCCACAGATATATAAACCCAATTTTTCTAGTTCCAACAGACCTCACAACCTCTGAGGATGCTTGCCATAGATGCAGGCGAAACGTCAGGAGAGAATGCCTCTAGAACATGGCCATATAGCCCAAAAAAACCTACAACAACCCAGTGGAAAGTTTATTTCTCAATGTTCTGCTTGAAAAAAAGTTAAAGGGCATGGCTGATATAGATATAGATATAAACATAGGTGTGTGTGTGTGTGTGCAACTCACTTCTGTTCAACTGCACCCAGTGTAGATAATTTAAAATAGATGTATGACTTAAATCCTGGCAACCAGGTTGAGGGCATTTGGATAAGAACTAAGGGAGTGAGAAAATACAGTATATAGTTGTGGAAGTCTACTACCAATCTCCAAGCCAGACTGAAGATCTGAATGAAGCCTTCCTTGAACAGATGACCAAACATTCAGAAATAAGATATAGTAGTAGTTCATTGGAAGTGCTGAACTATCAATCATCTGGCACCTTGTGGCAGCTACCTATAAATCTCCTAGCAGATCCCTGCTGTGAACTTCCAACAGTTCCATCTCTGTGACTCACAGTGCTCTTAGTATTCATATGATCTTGACTTTTGGACAGGCTACAATGCAAAATTGTGTCTTTTTGGCTTTGTTTATATAGGCTACTGGCTTGATACCCCTGTGCTGTTTCAGGACCTCAGGTGGTGAAGCTGGGAGAGACCTGTTTGGACCCCTGGCCATTGACCGGTGGGGTCCCGCAAGGTTCCATTCTGTCTCCCATGCAGTTTAATATCTACATGAAACCGCTGGGAGAGGTTATCCGGAGTTTTGGAGCTCGGTGCTATCTCTACGCAAATGACACCCAACTCCACTACTCTTTTCCACCAGAATCCAAGGAAGCCCCTCGGGTGCTGAACCACTGCCTGGCCACTGTGATGGTCTGGATGAGGACGAATAGGCTGTCCCGAAAAGACAGAGGCCCTCCAGGCCAGTTGTAGGTCTGACCGGGGTATTGGGTGGCAACCTGTGCTTGACAGGGTTGCACTCCCCTTGAAGACACAGGTCCGCAGACTCAGCGCTGACACTTGATGCACAGGTGTCGGCAGTGGCTGGAAGGGCCTTTGCACAATTAAAACTTGTGCGCCAGCAGTGACCATACCTCATGAAGTCTGACTTGATCATGTTGATCCATGCCTTAGTTACCTCTAGATTGGATTATTGCAATGCACTCTACGTGGGGCTTCCCTTGAAGACAGCCTGGTAACTCCAATTGGTCTAACGTGCGGCAGCCAGATTATTAACTGGGGCGAATTACTGGGAGCGGTCAACCCCTCTGTTTAAGGAGCTCCATTGACTGCCGTTCATCTTCCAGTCCCAATTCAAGGTTCAGGTTATCACCTATAAGGACCTAAATGGTTTGGGACCCACATATCTTCGTGACCGTATCTCCTGCCACCAACCTGCACGACCTTTCCGAGCCTCTGGGGAGGCTCTCTTCTCACCTCTCCCACTGTCACAGGCAAGATTAGTGGGAACAAGGGAGAGAGCCTTCTCTGCTGTGGCTCCCCGCCTTTGGAACTCTCTACCTGGTGAGATTAGGCAAGCCCCCTCCTTAGCAGACTTTAAGAAAATTCTGAAGACCTGGCTTTTCCATTGTGCCTTTGAAGAGTGAGCACCCCCTCCAGTTGTGTTGCTCCTCCCATAGTGTTCCCCTAAGATGCACTTTCCCCCCATCCTAAACTGAAAGTCTGTCCCCACTCTCTCATTTTCTTGGGCCCCCTCACTTGCTATCTCCTACTCCTATTTCACCCTAGGTTTTTTTAAATTATTTTATGTATTTATTCAGTTTTGTATGCCGTCCTTCCCCGAGGGCTCAGGACAGCTCACAGAGAATATAAAAAACACACTTTAAAACAACAGAAAAAATTAAACTCTTAAACTAAAAACTATAAAAGTATTTACAACTATTTTTATCGTGTCCACTTGGCCTGCCCATCCTATTCAGTTCTTGTGTGCGAATTTCTTGTATTGTTTCATTTGTTATTGTAAGTGTATTATTTTTTCTTGTAAATATTGTTATTTCTGATGTATTTTGCTTTTTATTTTGTATTTTACTGTGTTCAGTTGTATTTTAGCAGGGCTTGACCTCATGCTAGCTGCCCTGAGTCCCCTATGGGGAGATGATGATGATAATGATGATGATTATTGTTCTTCTCTTAATTTTGCTGGATTACTGGTGAAATTGTCACACGATTGCGTTTGTGGTTGATTGTGAGTAAACACGGCACTCATTTTGCGCAAAGCTTTCTCATACCCAAGTGATCATTTAAAATTGAAACCACTGAGCCATGTGAGATGCCTATGGCTTCCACAATCTCTCACACTTTCAAACTTCGATTGGCCAACACCATATCGTGAATTTTTTCAATTGTTTCGGGTGTAGAGACCTCAACTGAGCATCCAGAACGTTCGGCATCTTCCGTGCTTGTACGGCCACAACAAAATTGAGTAAACCACTTTTTTACCATTGAAATTGATGGTGCAGTGTCCCCATAGTATTTACCAAGCTTAGCCTTGATTTGAGTGATGGTTTTTTCCCCGCAAAAAGTAATGCTTAATGAACACATGAAATTTACTTTTTTACCATTTTCTCCTCAAATCACGCTATAGTCTCCTATCAATGGCTGTGAAACACAAACTAAATGACGCAGCTTGTTCAAAGTTTGACAGGAGTCAACTGACAGGTAAAAAATGGTAAAAAAGTGGTTTACTGAATTTTGTTGTGGCCGTACAAGCACGGAAGATGCCGAACGTTCTGGACTTATTGGGTCGATTTAATGAAGATTTGGAAAAAAAACAACCTCATTTGGCCAAGAAAAATGTTCTTTCGCACCAGGACAATGCAAGGGTGCACACATGTGCAGTTGTCATGAACTGGGATATGAATTGCTCCCTCATCCACCCTATTCTCCGGATTTAGCCCCGAGTGACTATTTCTTGTTTCCAAACCTGAAGAAATGGCTCAGCGGAAAGAGATTCGACTCCAACAATGACATCAACTCACAAATAAATACTTATTTTGATGACCTCGACAAATCATATTTTTTGGAAGGGATAAAAAAAATGGGAGAAACGTTGGACAAAGTGTATAGAGCTCAAAGGAGACTACGTTGAAAAATAAAATGATTTTTTATCCAAAAACCTGTGTTTCATTCAAAAAGTCACGGACTTATTGACCCACCCTCGTATATATGTCATTGCAGAGTATACATTAGTATAGACACATGTATATTCGTTGTGCATATTTGCTGTGTGGTATGTGTCCATGTATTGAGAGAAAATATACTTATCTCTTTTTGTCTCAACACCCACTTTGTGCTCTTTATACACCCACACAGTCACCCACATTATGAATGCAAGCAGCTTTTTAATCCCATCCCCAAACTCCTGCTGCTCTCCTTTCCTTCTCTGCAGTCCAAGAAAGTTTTGCTTCCACTGTTTGCGCCTCAACAGTCAGAGAATGGCAGGAAGACAGTGACGTGAGCAGACAGAATAACCAGGGAATCAAACAGAGCTGGTTGAGAATCTGTAATTAGAAGCCAAATTTCCGCTTCCTTTTCAGGCACTTTTAAAAATCCTTTTCAGGGGTTTCTTGAATGCTTCAGAATGGAATGTCATTGAGATTTTGCATCGCTTGTTTCCTTGGCAACAGGTTGGTGATGCTTCACCTAGAAATACGCTGTGTCTCTGCGGAGATGCTGGCGTGGGTGTACCGTTGTAATTACAATGGGCCTAAAGCTTGGCCAGCCCCTCCCCTTTGTATGAATTCAACGAGAAAGAATAAATGACTTTATATTATTGTTTTTATTAGCCAGATAGGTATTAATTTGATTTATTTTCACCATGTTTACCAACAAAACACTGAGTTTTCAGACCTCAGTAATTACATCACAGTCACAAGAGGCATATTTACCATTTATACAACATTGTCAAGGAGTTAGAATGCCTGATATGTGTGGGAAACAACAGTAACACTGACTGGATCTACACTGCCCTATATCCCAGGATCCGATCCCAGATTATCTGCTTTGAACTGAATTATATGAGTCTACACTGCCACATAATCGGGGATAATTCCGAGGATACTTCTCAACGAGTGGTAGGAGGGGGGCTTCTTGTAGTGGGCGATTCGATTGTCAGGAACATAGAAAGCTGGGTTTGTGATGGATGTGATGATCGCATGGTAAATTGCCTGCCAGGTGCAAAGGTTGCGGATATCACGAGGCATCTAGATAGGCTGGTAGATAGTGCCGGGGTGGAGCCAGCAGTCGTGGTACACGTCGGTACCAATGACATTGGGAAGGCCAAACGGATGGTCCTGGAAGCCAAATTTAGGTTGCTAGGTAGAAGATTAAGGTCCAGGACCTCAAAGGTAGCATTCTCGGAAATTCTACCGGTTCCACGCGCAGGGACAGCCAGACAAGCAGAGCTCCGGAGCTTCAATGCGTGGATGAGGCAGTGGTGTCGAGAGGAAGGCTTTAGATTTGTTAGGAACTGGGGGACATTTTCGGGAAAGCCAAACCTTTACAAAAGGGACGGGTTACACCTGAACGAAAATGGAACCAGACTGCTAGCAATTAATATTAAAAAGGCTTCAGAGCAGCTTTTAAACTGATTCCTAGGGGAAAGTCGACAGGAGCTGGGCAGCTTCCGGTTCGAGAGGGTGAAACGCCAAGTATGGAGGATGAAATTTACGCACAAATGGCCGAGTCAACAGAAAAGATAGAAAGTAGTCAAGAGGTAGGACATGGTAGGCCTTCTACAAATTCTCATAAACAGCCAAAGTTGAAAGGGCATCAGAGCAATAAATATAAATGTCTGTACGCAACGCTAGAAGCCTTCGAACAAAAATAGGGGAGTTGGAATGTTTGGCAAAAGAAAAAAATATTGATATTATTGGCATAACAGAAACCTGGTGGACAGAGGAAAACAATTGGGACACAAAAATTCCAGGTTATAAACTGTACAGGAAAGACAGGAGAGGGAAAAAAGGTGGCGGTGTGGCCTTGTACATAAATGAAGAGCTAGAATCTCATGAATTAGAATTTCAAGAAAATTTAAACACACCTACAGAAACATTGTGGGTAAAAATCCCAGGACAAAAAACTAATCTAGCATTAGGGATCTGCTATCGCCCTCCCAACCAAACTCCAGAGGCAGACTGCTATCTGGAAAATGAAATTAAACAGGCCTCAAAAAGCAATAAATTAGTCATAATGGGGGACTTCAACTATCCCCGAATAGATTGGCTAAATTCTTGTTCTACGCATGAAAGAGAGACAAGGTTCCTCGACATGCTAGCTGATTATTCCCTTGAGCAGATGGTCATGGAACCAACCAGGGAAAGGGGATCCTGGACTTGGTGCTAACTAATGAACAAGATCTCGTTCAAGATGTCCTTGTAACTGAGCCCATAGGTACCAGTGACCACAACACAATAACCTTCAACTTAAGTTTGGATAGCAAACTGTCAGTGAAAACTAACACAGAGACCTTAAATTTTCAAAAAGGGAATTTCACCAAAATGAGAAAAATAGTAAAGAACAAACTAAAAGGAACAGTAAAAAAATCAAATCCCTCAAAATGCTTGGAAACTGTTTAAAAAATACTTTAAAACAAGCCGAACTAAAATGCATTCCTAAAATAAGAAAGAGGCCGGGAAAGTCAAAGAGGACATCGGCATGGCTTACAAATGAAGTAAAAGATGTGATTGGAAAGAAGAAAAACTCATTTAAGAAATGGAAGGCTCTTCCTACTGAGGAGAACAGAAAGGAACACAAGCTCTGGCAAACTAAATGCAAAGCAACCGTCAGGAAAGCCAAGAGAGATTTTGAGGCACATATAGCTAAGAATATTAAAAAAATAGCAAAAACTTCTTTAAGTACATCAGAGTAGAAACCCAACTAGAAAAGCAGTTGGGCCACTGACTAAAAATGGTAAGAAAGGGACAATAAGTGAAGACAAGGAGATTGCCGAGCGGCTAAATCGACTTCTTTGCCTCCGTTTTCACACAGGAGGACAGACAACATATGCCTGCAGCTGAGTCAGTTTTTCAGGGAGGGAATTAAATGAATTAAACCAGATAGAGATAAACAAGGAAGATGTTCTCACATGCCTTACTAAATTAAATGTCAACAAATCACCAGGGCCAGATGGCATCCACCCCAGAGTTCTTAAGGAACTCAAGTGTGAAATTGCTGAAATTCTAGCCAAAATATATAACCTTTCTCTAAGATCAGGCACTGTACCCGAGGACTGGAGGGAGGCAAATGTAACTCCGATCTTCAAGAAAGGATCCAGGGTGATCCAGGAAATTATAGGCCAGTTAGTCTAACCTCAGTTCCAGGCAAAGTGATGGAAACCATTATTAAAGAAAAAATTACTAAGCACATAGAAGAACAGGCATTGCTGAAGGAAAATCAACATGGTTTCTGCAAAGGCAAATCATGTCTTACTAACTTGATAGAATTCTTTGAGGGTGTAAATAAACACATAGATAAAGGGGACCCAGTCGATATTGTTTACCTTGACTTTCAAAAGGCTTTTGACAAAGTCCCTCACCAAAGGCTCTAAATAAGCTCTTCAGCCATGGAATCAGAGGACAGGTCTTGTCCTGGATTGGAACCTGGCTAAACTGTAGAAACAAGGGTGGTAATAAACGGACATTTCTCTGGGTGGAAAGAGGTGAGAAGTGGCGTACCCCAAGGTTCAGTTTTGGGTCCGTTACTTTTAATTTATTCATTAATGACCTGGATGTAGGAGTAAATTCTGAGGTAGCAAAGTTTGCAGACGACACTAAATTGTTCAGGGTAGTTAAAAATGAAACTGATTGTAAAGAGCTCCAGAAAGATCTCTCGAAATTGAGTGAATGGGCAACAAAGTGGCAAATGCATTTTAACCTAAACAAGTGTAAAGTCATGCACATCGGGGCAAAGAACCCCAACTACACCTACAAATTGATGGGGTCAAAGCTTTCCGAGACAAACCAGGAAAGGGATCTTGGGGTCTTGGTGGACAGCCAAATGAAGATGTCAACCCAGTGCGCAGCAGCAGTAAAAAAAAAGCAAATTCTATGCTTGGCATGATCAGGAAGGGAATTGAAAATAGGTCGTCAAATGTTGTATTGCCTCTCTACAAATCTATGGTGAGGCCACATCTGGAGTACTGTGTACAATTCTGGTCACTGCACCTCAAGAAGGATATAACGGAACTGGAAAAGGTACAGAAAAGGGCAACAAGAATGATCCAAGGGATGGAGCAGCTCCCTTACGAAATCAGGTTGCAACGCCTTGGTCTTTTCAGCCTTGAAAGACGGCGTTTAAGAGGTGACTTGATCGAAGTGTATAAAATCATGCATGGGATAGAAAAGGTGAATAAAGAAAAAAATATTTTCTCTGTCACACAACACTAGGACTAGGGGGCACTCCCTAAAGCTCCAAGGTAGGAAAGTTAGGACTAATAAAGGGAATATTTCTTCACCCAGAGGGTCATTGGGTTATGGAACTCACTTCCAGAGGAGGTTGTGACAGCTGTCAGCCTGGACAGCTTCAAGGCAGGATTAGACAGATTCATGGATACCAAGGGAATCAGTAGTTACTGAAATGGACATCCAAGTGCCACCTCTGTGTTGATGGAGGCAGGCAGGATTTTCCCCGGGTACTGGTTGTGGGGGTCGGGAGCAGGTGAGGGTTTTGCCCTCCTTTCTGCTAGAGATCCCTGTGTACAACTAGTGGGCCACTGTGTGACACAGAATGCTGGACTAGATGGGCTGAGGCCCGATTCAGCATGGCTCTTCTTATGTTCTTATGTTCTTATAAGCAGATAATCTGGGATCAGATCCTGGAATAGATGGCAGTGTAGATCTAGCCATTGTAAATTGGATTAGTATCACTCCCCCATATTTCGAATGATAAAGATGCAAAAATAATGGTTTGCCCAATGGTCAGGTCACGGCAGAGAGAAGATTGGAACTAGGGATCCCTGATTCACAGCTCATCTTCCTAATCTTCACTCTAACTCTATGCTAGCTGTTAAATATTATTATTGGAATAAGTCTATTGAGCTAAACAGTGATGATTGTAATATATATGTCTTAATTTCTAGAGATGGGGAGAATTTAGACAGACTTTTTAAAAAATAAATACATCCAACAGGTCTCTTTTTAGAGAGAAAAAGTGGGATATAAATCTTCATCATCATCACCATGTGAAGACAACTGCTTTTCTGAATTTACATTTTTATGGAATTTATAATGCATCTCTCATCTAAAACAAATCACATACATAAATCTGTATTTAGAGGAAAGTTGCACATAAATGTACATAATAGGGCATGTTGTGTAAAATATTTGCACATTCAGGGAAAATAGATGTACATTTTTGTGGATTAAAAAAATCCTGAATTTATGCAAAACTTGAGTACAATGGACTTATGAATGAATACATTCAAAATGAAACAGAATAGTAATGTATCTATTTGGCCGCCAACCCCCACCCCAATTTCAACTCCCCAGAGTCAGGCAGACCTTGTTTTATATGAGATATCTCAGTTATCTAATATTCAGACCTTTCATGTATCGAGCACTAGGTGCAGAGCCTTAACGATTATGGCTCCATATCTGTGGAGTGCTTTGCCGATAGAAACACGAGCCATCCAAAGCTTATCTTCTTTCCGGAGGGCGTACAAAACATTTCTTTTTCAGCAAGCATTCGGATTGTGCTGATTAGGTTTTTGTGTTTTAATTATATTTTATGTATTTTGTTCCTTGGATATTTGTAAACCGCTCCGAGCCTTCAGGGAGTGGCGGTATACAAGTCAAAATAATAAATAAATAAATATCTGCTCTTAGGGGTTTTTTTTCTTCATGTCAGGAGCGACTTGAGATACTGTAAATCACTTCTGCTGTGAAAGAATTGGTCGTCTGCAAGGACGTTGTCCAGGGGACACCAGGATGTTTCATGTTTTACCATCCTTGTGGGAGGCTTCCATATGGGAACTGGAGCTGACAAAGGGAGCTCCACCCACTATCGCCAGATTCAAACCACTGGCCTGTCGGTCAGCAGTCCTGCCAGCACAAAAGTTTAACCCATTGCATCACTTAGTTGACAAGGCTCATTGAAAAAGATCTTACAATGCCATAAGAAACAAGAGCCTGTTCAACAGGTGGTTGGCACATAATAGCAACCCTTATCTAGTTGTTATAGGACAGGGAACATCGACAGGACACTCACTCCTCAATACACAGGACAGTTCCCAAGCTGCAGGTGCATAAGATGCTCTGACCTGTTTCAGGGCAGCCTGAGCTCTTGCCTCCCTGTCGGCCTTTTCTCTATGCCTGGGAAGGGGAAACTGGCTAGGATGGAGGTCTGAATTCCCAGCTCCACAGCTTTGTGTCCCATCAGGTCTTTAGTCAAAGCATGAGATTGAACATATAAAATACTATGTTGGAAAACCTAGTTCAGTTGTATGATTGAAATGATATGTGTCCTCACCCAACTGTGTAGGTGCTGGCTAAACCTCTACGGTTTTATACATCAGGTAAACATCTCATGGAGTTTTCTGGTGGCTGTTCTCCTGGGTTATTTTCCCACTTCTTGTGGCCAAGATCTTGATACCATTCCTGTAATATCTAGAGTGAAAAATAATGGAATGGCACAATGGATCACTGGGAAATTCAACAAACCTCCAAACATGTGGAATTGTGTTAAGCAAATCTAAAGGCAAATCTACACTGACGACTTACGTTAGTTTGGGACTTCCTTGTGGAGATAACTAGATTGACGGGGCTGCTTTGATTGTGCTTTTCCTGCTCGACAACGGGGTCGACTAGATGGCCCATGTGGTCTCTTCCAACTCTATGATTCAATGACTCTATGACATATCTGGAACAGGTTTGAAGCCAGATGAGTGATTACCATGGGAGGTCACTCCAAACTGGCTCCAGAAACCATTTCCCCCCATTTCCAGTCCAGATGCACAGTGGTACTCTAGGGGTGTAAGAGGTGGGAGGGGGAGGGAGGAAAAATGTTAGTTAGCAGTAGAAGTAATAAATTAGCTGCCCCAGGGGTCAGTTGGACCACTGCTGCCCAGCTATATCGGGGGGTGTTTTCAGCAGCTTTCCCAT
>JARBWK010001523.1:0-18696 GCA_030556195.1 Anolis apletophallus | reverse complement strand
CCTTCCGGGGAACCTTGTTGTTGGGGGGGTTATTCCCCCGGTTTTTTCCCGGGTCGGGAACCCCCTGTTTCCTGAGTGGGGTTTGCAGCAGGGGGACCCAATGGGGAGGGAGAGGGGGGGGGGAGAGCCAAGGTGCAGGAGGCAGGGCAGGAGGCAGACCCCCCCTCCACAGGTGGGGGGAGAGGAGGGGGGAGGGTGGGCCAAAAACCCAAAGGGGGGCCCCAAAGGGGGGGGCCCCCCTTTGGGGGCAGAAAAAGGGGCCCCGGCCCGGCCCCCTGACAGCACCCCCCCCTGCGAGGGGGGGGGGGTTTTTTGCCACAGAGCCCGGGGGAAGCGCCAGGGGGGATTTCGGGGCCGGACCCTCCAGGCACCCCAAATCCCTCCCCCCGGTTTGATACTCCACCGGGGCCCCGGGGGGGGGGGGGAACCCCCAAAAGGAATCGGAGAGAGAAAATTGGGGGGGCCTGTCTTGGGGAAGTATTTATGCCACGGGGAATAGGAAAGAAAATGGGTTTAATTCCCCATCCCCAAAAAACCCCAGTCTCGTTTGTGTAAAAAAAACCCCCTTTTATTCAATTAAAAGGGGAAAAAATATAATTTTTTATTGAATTGAATTTAACAATAACAAGCAAACAGGGAAAAACAACAGCAATTCAGCTCCCTTCCAAACATCCTTTCCTCACAAATATTTTCCTAACCCCCCTTTTTTCAACGGAAAACCCAAACCCCGTCAGACCCCAACTGTCATTCCTCAAATTCCATTCATCAGTCTTGAGACAGCCCCCCCGGGTGTCACACTGGAAAATACATCTTGTGTTGATCATGAATTGATTCAAAATGCTAATCTGACACCCCTCCTTCATTGAGCAACACAAGTAAACATTACTTATAATAACAATATTTTCTTACAAAATACTTTTTAAATTTTTCAATTAGTCAATTTTTTAAAATATCAGCCATATTCTCATCTGACTACTGGACATACACAGGATTAATAAAACCATCCTGTACTAACTCTAACATTTTGGTACCTTACCCCAATATATTTTGTTCTCTGCTTTAATCCTTCAGCATTTGATATTGCTATACAAGATTGAGAATCAGTAAATAAAGATATCTTATCTTCAAAACTTTGGAACTCGTTTACTAGAGCCTTTATCCACTCTAGTTCTGTACAACAGTCAGACAAAGCAGAAAATTAGAGGCTTCTGCCGTGGATAAACAAACGTGTGACTGTTTACGATTTCCATGTCACTTGTATCCCATTAAAACTAATTAGATATCGAACATGACAAGTTTTGTTGAATTTGTCACCAAAACTTTGCGTCTGCAAACCCCTTCATACCGCTTTCTTTTGGACAAATTTTTGGCTTTTTTTGTCACATGTTCCTTTCAAATGTCACCAACACTTTCGTTTTACAGCTTGCCAATCAGTCAACGTTGGTTCATTCACTCTCCTGCTTAGTACATTTGTGGCATAGGCGATGTCAGGCCTAGTCCAATTTGCCAAATACAAGAGGCTCCCAACCACTGATCTATACAATGTTTGATTGACAAACATTTCACCTCTATCAAGCTTTAAAAAATCTGGTACCATTGGAGTTGCTACTGTTTTACACAGAGTCAATCTTGTTCTCTCAAGTAACTCAAAAAATTTTGTCTTTTGATCTAGACAAATATCTTTTTTTTCAGTTCTAGTTACATTTACACCTAAGTAGTTCCGGACTCCTCCAAGATCTTTACAGTCATACTTGAGTTTAGTCCCTTGAAAACTTGTTCCACATCCCTTTCGGATGGTGCTAGTACTAAGAGATCATCGACAAACACCAAAACAAATGTTTGCTTTTTAGACTCTTTTCCTTTCTTATATAGACATGTATCTACACTGCTTCTTTCGAAGCCAAGACCCTTTAACTTTCATCTATACACTGGTTCCAGCATCTCGCTACTTGCTTTTAGCCGTATAATGCTTTCCGTAGTCGATACACACCAGTTGGAGTATCTTTTTCAAAACCAGGTATTGCTCTCTCATATATACATTGTCTGTCAGCTCTGCGTTTAAATAAGCTGTAGCAATGTCAAAGTGCCTTATAACATACTTTCTTTGCACACCGATGCCTAAAGCAGTCCTAATTGTTTCAGGTCTAATCGTTGGAGCATATACCTCATCATAATTTTGATTGTAAATTTGACCAAAACCTTGTGCAACCAATCTTGCTTTGTACAATAATGAACCATCAACTTGTGTTTTCCTTTTAAATACCCACTTGCAACCAATTACCTTTACATCTTTGGTTACATCTGCTTGTTCTAAAACATTTAAAGAATGAAGTGAATCAAATTCCTTCTTCATTGCTTTTACCCAACAATCACGTTCATTTTTCGGTCTTCAGCGTAAGAATTAGGATCTTTCCACTCTATACTTCCTGTTTGCGTGACTTGGTACTTGGCTGGTGGAATTCCTTTAGTGATACGTGTGGATCTCCTAGGAATCTCATCCTTAGTCTCCTCCACATCCCTAATCTCCTCTTGACAATGTCCATCAACCTCTGTTACAGATTTGGACACTAAGTCAGAGTTTGTGGCGCAAAATCATGAAAATTACTTTCTTCAGATTGTTCCTTGCTTTCTTCCACATTTGCCTCATCTAATACCTCTACAACTTCAGATTCATTCTTTACTCTAGAAACACTTGGGGTTATGAACACTTCAGTGTTCGCATGAATTCTATCCCAATGAGTATTATTTTTGAACTTTACAGATCTGGAGACTGTGATCTTCTTCCCTGGAGAAGAGCCATTCCAGAATCTATAGCCTTTCGTTCCACCTTCATATCCAATAAATTGCATCTTTACCCAATGCTGATCTCTTTTGTCTCTTTGCTGTATAGGAATTAAGACATTTGCATGCGCACCAAATACTTGAAAATGATCCACCTTTGGATGTCTTCCATAAAACAAATAGAATGGGATTTCATTTACACTTGAGGTCCATAACCTATTCAGCACGTAATTGGCAGTGCTAGCTGCTTCTGCCCAAAAACCTTTGGACATTTGTGCATCCTCAAGCATTGATTTTACCATGGTTTGAATTACACCTAAGCGACGCTCCGCAATTCCATTTTCTTTGATACACACGGATTTGTTTTCCTATGCCAAATTCCTTTATCCTTAAAAAAATTCTTAAGTCTTTCATTCACAAATTCACCTCCTCTATCAGATTGAACTTGTTTTACAGTCAAATCAGGAAATTGGTTCTTCACAAAATTGTACCATTCAATAAATTTTTCATACACCTGAAATTTACCTTTCAGAGGATAAACGAAGCCAAATCGAGACCTATCATCTACTATTACTAGTAGAAATACATTCCCTCCAATACTCTTTGGAAAAGGTCCAGCTAGATCCATGTGCACTAGCTGTAACTTAGTTGTTACTCTATCACTCCTTTGGCAACAGGATAAGCCTTTAACTTTGTTTTGTTACAGACAGCACACTCTAAATAATTTCTGCATTCTGGTATTTGAATGCCTACTAGCTGTGCAGTCTTTCTAATCATATTATAGTTCATGTGGCCAAACTTCCTGTGTAGCATGTGCAGACATCTGTCACCATGCAGAGGTTTCCTTCCAAACTCTGAATAGTATTTGTAGACATTTTATTACTAGCATTCATTCTATAGAAACCATTTTGAAATTTTACTTCCTTATACATACCTGTATTTTTATTACTCATTTTACATAACTCCCTTCAAACACAATGGATAAACCATGGTCTGCAAGTTGTTTCACCCCTAGAACATTGTGTTCTAGCTCAGGAACTAAATAAACATTGTCTAACTTTAGACTAAGTTGACCAATTTCAACTTCTCCCTTTGTTAAAACCTTGCACTTTGACCATTGGCTAGACTCACACAACTTTGCATAGAACCAGATAAAGGTTCCTTCTCTGCTAACAATTTACTATCCTTAACAAAGCTCTTTGCACTCCCAGAGTCAATAATCCAGGGTACCTGAGGAATAAAATCATTGTTACATTGTAAACTCATCAACAGACAGCCTGAATCAGAGTCTTTTTCTTGAATTGTTGATCTGTTCTTTCTTGCTCTGTGCTGATTCACTCTTCTTAAACTTGTTCTGATGACATTGTCTAGCTTTGTGTCCTCTTTTATTACAAATGTAACAGATGATGTCACACTGGATTGTCTCTTTCCTCTTCATATTGAAGCCTTTGAAAAGTTGCTGGGCATTTGCCCAGTTCTCCAATCTAGAAACTAAGTCGTCTTCTTTCACAGATTGCATGGAGTCAATGAATGAGTTGTAGCTCTGCCCCAAACTGCTTAGTAGAATTAAGCCTCTCTGATCTTCTGTAAAATTGGTGCCCCTTGCTGCTAAATCATTAAATAGGCTCAGCATTTTACTCAAATGAGTCTATCTGGCACAATCTTGCATTGACAGAAGCTTCAGTGAAAACAGTTCTCTGCTCAATAAAACTTTTAAGCCTCCAGTAGCCTGCTGATACAGCTTTTCAAGCCTTTTCCAACAGTCAGCGGCTGTTTCTTCCAGAGCTTCCAACTGACAGGATGATGGTAGCCCTTGCCTTGCCATCTTTCAACCTTTCTGCATCAGAAATAGGTCGATGTGTTAACTAACAGCTTCCTTTGCCAAAACTGCTCGCACTTTGAGCCCATATTAAATAATTTGAGCTGCCTCTGAGTTTTTCTAAATGATGCTGTGCTGTAATGCCATCTGATGCTCCTGGCAAAAATTCCTTCAGCTTTTTTTTCTCTAACACTGAGGTAAACAGCACTTCTGCTGCAATTTCTAGTGTTATTCAAAAACTTTTCTATGAATTATGGGTTCTGTAGTATCTATGTGCCTCTGCAATTCTGGATTCTGTGTTCTGGGTTCTGGGATCTGGGCCCATAACCTCTTCAGCGTCGAGTATTAATGCCACAGCGGAATAGGCAACAGAAATATAGAAGTTTAATTCCCCATCGGCCCAATAAACTCCAGTCTCTGTTCGTGTGAATAATGACACTCTCATTCAATTCACAAGGTAAAAATATAACTTTGTATTGAATTGAATTTAACAATAACAAGCTAAGCATGGAAAAACAACAGCAATTACAGCTACCTTCCTAAACATCCTTTCCTCACAAATATTCAATCCCAACTGTCCTCTTCAATGGACAATTCCCAACTGTCAGATCCCAACTGTCATTCCTCAAGATTCTATTCATCAGTCTTGAGACAGCGCCATCTGGTGTCAAACATGTCACACTGCAGAAAATACATCTTGTGCTGACTCATGAATTGCCATTAAAAATGCAATAATCTGACAATAACCCTCACCCCCGAGGGAGGGAGGGAGGCCAGGCCAGGCCTCCCGGAAGGCAGAAGTGCAAGCGGGCCCTCTCTGCGGACACAGAGCTCCAGGCCGCCACAGCCTCCTCTCTCCCCGCCCCTCCCTCACGCGCTCACGCGCTCACCTGGCCTAACCAGCCTCCCTCCGCCCCCTCACAGGCGGGAGCCTTCCGCTGCACCTGGGAAACGTTGCTGCCTCTCCCTCGGCTTGGCCCCACCGGAAATGCCGCCTTCACTTCCGCCCGCGCTGCCTTCCCCCTCCCCTTTGTCTCCAAGGGAACGGGGCGGGGCCGGCCTTGCCGTGACATCACCGCGGAGCCCTACTTCCGCCAGTGCTTGTCATGGCTGGCGCAGGAGGCAGGCGCCCAAAGAGGGGCGGGGCTTTGCCTTAAAGGAGCAGGACCGCAGAAGGAGGGAGACCCAGAGGGAGACCCAGGCAGAAGAGGAGAGGCGCCTCTCTCTCTCTTCCTGGCCCAGCCTGGCAAGAGGGAAGCCTCGCAAGGGAGGCAGGGAGGGCTGGCCGTGCTGTGGGCGCCAAAGGGGAGGCCCAAGGGGAGGGCCAGGGCTGGCCAGGCTGTGTGGGGACCTCAGGGAGGGATGATCTCCCCTCTCTCTCCCTCTGAAGCTCTCTCAGGCACCCCTGGGTTGTTGTTGTTGTTGCTGCTGAGACTGGCTTTCCGGGCTGCCTGTGCAGGCTCCAGAAGCACTCCCTCCTGACCTTTCCCCCGCATCTCTCCCTGGCTAAAGGCAGCCCCAGAGGTTGGGAGGGAAGCCTGCTGCCAACTGGGCCAGTGGGGCTGACATGGGCATCCCTGTATGTGGGTGGGAGGGAGAAAGAACTGTCTGTTGGAGGCAAGTCTGGATGTTTCCATTGATCTCCTTCATTAGCATTGAATAGCCTTAGCACAAAAAACTGGGAAAACATATTGACTTGCGTTTAAGCCCAGGGTAGGAAATGCAGCAGATAATGGTCAATTTCAAAGACAAAAATAGACAGCAATAAAATCACATGAATTGAGGCAACAGTGTTGCCGAAATACGATTAGGGCCTTCCTTAAGGGGACAGAGCCCAGGCCACCCCTAAAAGCGAGGATCGAGGCCCAAATCTGGATGATCTTCCCAGAAGTACAAATCCCAAAGAAACCCAGATCAATGCTCACCCAGACGGAAGTACGCCACTACCGAGAGAAGAATCTAATTCAGCTGAATAGGATGCAATGCCACGCCAGGAATCCAAAGGCAAAAACATAGTCGTTTAATGGTAAAGCAGTCCAATATATAGAAAAGCAGTCAAAAGCAGTCATTTACATTTGAATCGGGCGCCTTCCTTCCACGTGTAGCTTCAGCTGATTGGCCTGGCTGTCAAAGTCAGCTGGGCCAGGAGGAGACCGGCGCGCTTTAGCCAATAGGAGAAGCGCGCCAGAATTCAAACGAGCCTATCCTGGCCGACTGCGCAGGGCGGGAAAGAACACAAAGAGAAAAACGGCTGGGTGGAGGACGTAACCTGGGGATGAGATACCTTGCGGCTGGAGGGCCTCCGATGTGAAAGCCCACCTTCCTGTTTATTGTTTGTCTTGAGTGCCTTAATGGGAGTCTTTTGTCCTGGCCGAAACTCCTTTGTGTTGAGAGTTTCAGTCTAGCGGGAAGCATGATTTCTCAGTTCAAAATGGCCAAAGTATAACTTATTGCAGCCGGCAAGCGGGGTTCCGAAGCCCACTCAGGTCCAGCTATGGGGTGGTAGAGTGACTTGGGTTTGCTAGAGCCCATGATCCCTTTGGGGGTCCAGCTCCGAGGCCATGGAGGGACACGAGCAGGGGGGATCCAGGCTCATAATGGCGGAATCTATGTTCCACAGAACACCTGACCTCCCTCCCATATTGGTGAAAAGCATCATATGGCCAGAAAGATATATTATTTGTTCAACAGGGGAACTCTCCGTGGATGGGAGCCCTGGCTGGGCTTGGAAGCATGGTTGCTTAGTTTAAAATGGTCCTGAGAGAGCTATTGGGGCTGGCTGCGAGGTTCCGAAGCTCGCATGAAGCAACCGTGTTCTGGGTCTGTCTACATGACCTTACATATTCCCAAATCATTGGCCAAGCTCCGAGGATGATAGGGACATATGTGGGGGAGTTTTTGGGCATAAAGAGTGGGCCTCACCCTACGAAGAAACCCAATGTCCCTCCCCTGGGTTATTAGTTGTGCAAGGTAAAAATGGGTAGATAAGTGGATTATTGTGCTGTTCATCCTTGGAACGCTCTGCTGAGGGCTTTTAGCTTAGAAGTTACATTGACACAAAAAGGGAACACACAAAGGGGTACAAAATAGGCAACACAATACAGAGATCCCCAACAATCATCCCCAAATACATTCCCATACAGTTCTTGCTCCCAGAGTAACGATCTTCCTGGGAGTTGTAGTCCTCCTTTGTCCTCGGGAGCTGCAGAGTCTTTGGGGCTGGGGTGCCAAGCAGAGGCAAAGTCACTGAGGGTCCATGATGTGAAAGGGGAAGGCAGGAAAGGTCCAAGTGAAGAAAACGTCCTTGGGGTCTGGAGTGCAGTAGAGTGGCAGAGAGTCACAAAGTCCATGTGGCAAGAAGGGAAGAGGCTGGGAATATCTAACTGGGAAGTGTCCTTGGTGAACTGCTTCTCCCAAAACCCAAAAGACCTGGGTTCCCTGTGAATCCCCCCTGCGATCTGGGCAGAACCCCTCCGGAAAACATCAGACACGGTTTACCCAGAAAGGGAGCCTCTGTGGGTCCATGATCTATGAGGTGTAGCCGGGCTGTTGCTGGAATCAGCTGTGAAGAGCAGTCCAGGAATAATCCGGGGAAATGCATCAGGAAGAAAAATGGCAAAATGTGCCAGGGTACTTGGGCTGCATGCATCCCCTGTTGGCAGGAGTCTTGGGGTCTCGTCCCCCTTCAGGACTCCCATATTCCAAAACTCGCTGATTTGCTGCCGGATTTGGATTCGCTATTGCTGCTAGAGGCTATGGAGCTTAATGCGAAAAAAAGGTGGGGGCCGATTGTCCTCAGGTGAACTGAGCGCTCAGCTGAGAGCCAGGCCGCTGATTGCGAGCGGCCGCTTTTCCGGGCTTCCCCCCTGGCCGAGGAGGGAGAACGGGAGAAGAAAGGAGTGGAGACAAGATAGAGGGGAGAGGCAGAGTGCTTTGGGGACAACAGCGGGCAAATCGGGGGAACCTCCAACTTGTGGATACTGAATCCACTGGTTCCTTTGGCGATCTCACTTATCCGCAGATTGCTCCGCTCCTAGCCCCCACCCTCGGCAATGGCCCCCACTTTTCCAAGATGGCGTCGGGGCGGGCGAGTCTGCAGAGGTGCATCTCGCCCGCGCGGCCCCCCTAGAGGCCAGAAGGGTCGGACCGGTCGGAGAAGGATGGAAAACAAGGTAGGAAAAGGGGAAGGGTCTTGTTTATTGTTTTGTTTGTTTTTTTGAAGTGTTTGGGTTGTTTTGGGGTTTTTTTCTTGTTAGCGGTTGAGGCAGGGACGGACGTTTCGGCCCTAGTGGTGGGTGGTGGTACTGCAGCGGCCTTGCACAGGCCTGGGGGCAGATTAGCCAGGCTGTTGTGGCTTGGCAGGAGGTTTGAGAGTTTGTTGTTTTTGAACAGGAGTTGGCTTATGGGATTGTGTGGGTTATGGCAATGTGTGGGATTGTGTGGGCGCTGGGGGGGGAATGTTCTATTCTATTGTTTATGCAATGTTATGTGAAGTATTTCTGATGTATGTATTGGTGCTCTGGGAACTGAATGGGAGGGAAAATGTATTTGGCTTCTGGTCTTGCTGTCCAATGTGTTGTTGCCAGGTGTGGGGTTTTGGTGGTGCTGGGGGGAAATGTCCTGGTTTTATTGCTATGCTGTGGGATGTTTGCTAAAATGTTTTTCATGTGCTATTGGCTGTGCAAATGTTGTGCAGATGGGGTGAGGGAAGCAATGGTGGCTAGGTGTACTGGGAGGGACGAAGTTGGTGCAGTGTGATGTATGGGACTGAGTGGGGCAGAACTGGGGGGAAAAAGGTCTGGTACTGGTGCAACTTAGGCCATGGGCCAAAAGGAATACTGGGGACTCTCTGCAGTTGGATCTCCTGGATTTGGGGGTTCCTGGTTCGGCCATAACAGTAGATGTTGTTGAATATTTGCAGAAAACTGTCATTTACGAGAAGACTGTCCCACTCTGATGACAACGACAGGAAATTCCACCTGAACACGAGGAAGAACTCCCCCCCCTCTGTGAGAGAGAGCTGTTCAGCAGTGGAACTCTTTGCATGCCTCCCTCCCCACTCCTATCCCCCTTTCTTTCCTTGGGAGGGAGCTCCCAGGAAAGAGAGAGGGAAGGAGGAAGAGGAAAGAAAGAGAAGGAAAGAAAGGATAGGATGATGAGACAAGGGGCCTGAGAAAAGTACGAAGGAGCCATCAGGCCTTGGCCTGGGTTTGCCCATACCTGCTATCCTATGGTTTGTAATCTGCATGGATGAGGTGGGTTGATGTCTGTACTTTGTTCAGGTTCTTTTGCTTACACTTGTTATGATATGCTTAGGCCCCATCTGCACTTACCATTTAATGCAGTTCAAACCTGCAAACTATTGTGAAGACAAAATCCCACAAAAGCATGCAAAAGAAATCATAATGTGCATCAGTGCCCTGTATTTGTGTAATCACCATCAAGGCCTTAAACTGGTTTTCCACGATTTCCAATTATCTACTGGCAAACCACTTTCTTCAATTCCATTTGAAACTATACTAAATGGTCAGTGAACAAGAGCCTTTTATGTCCAACAAATGCAATTGTGCACTATACAGAGAGAGATTCCATATTAAAGAGCTTCAGGCAAGGAACTGAACATATAAGATTCTGAACATTAAGACAATAGTCTTAAAATGTATTGTCTTAACCCATAACAGCATATTGGCGACGCATTATACAGGTCCCTTCTCAAAAATTAGCATATAATTGCTAAAGTTCATTATTTTCCTGTGTAATGATAAAAATTAAACTTTCATATATTTTCGATTCATTGCACACCAACTGAAATATTTCAGGTCTTTTTTTGTTTTAATACTGATGATTTTGGCACACATATCTCAAAAAATTAGCATATTCCATCGACCAAATATGCTAATTTTTGAGACAATATTACAGGTTTCAGGAGCTGTATGCCGTCGTAGTGCTCAAAGACCTAATCAGTTGAATATTTTCAATATATGAAAGTTTAATTTGTATCATTACATTATGGAAAACAATGAACTTGGCACTATATCTTGAGCCTGAGAAGAGTCTGTAGTGCCATATTGCCACTGCGATTAAGGAACAATCCATCATACAAAAAAACCTACATTTCACTATAGAACAAATAAATGAATTCCAACATTTTGGGCGCATACAATGTACTTTTAAAGTTACCTTGCTTTTTAGTATTTTTCAATTACTTAAGAATCTGGGTTTCTGTTATAGACTTGTTCATTTGTTGTAAAAGACACCATTATATAACAGCATTCCCGTAGAAATTTTGCTTACCTATAGTAGTTTTGTAGGTAACATATAATATATGATTCCACTTGAGAAATCTTTGTATTTTTGGCTTATATACTGTACTCTGAATTTTTACCTGATACACTACAAACTTGGAATACAAAATCGCCATCCGTGTAAACTGGTTGCATATTTCTTTCACTTTGATGCAGCTTATGTTTCACTTCAGTTCTATAATTTGCTTCCTAGTCACGCCTTGTATGTATGCAGAGTGCATCTGCACTGTAACATTAATGCAGTTTGACACCACTTTGACTATTCTGTTGATACCATGGAATCCTGGGACACAATTTTACGCGGTCTTTAGCCTTCTGTGTCAAGAGTGCTGGTGTCTCACCAAACTACAATTATAAGGATTCCAGATCACTGAGCCATAGCGGCTAAAAGTGGTTTCCAAGATTGCATTAATTCTACAGTGTACAGTATGCTCCACAGGTACAAAATGTTTTGCATGAGCACATACAAAAAATATACACCACATTTTGCCTCCTTAGATATTCCTGGATCCATTAGTAGGAAATAAAAAGTTGAGGAAACTCAAGAGGCAAACAATTTTGCCCCCTTCTACATTATATACCTCAAGTCTAGTTATCAAAGCGATTCACTACGTTATCTTCTTTGAACTGGATTATAGACCCACTGCCATATAATCCGGTTCAAAGCATATAATCTAGATTTTGTATAGAAGTCTAGAAGGGGCCTTTAAAGGATTCCAACCCATATGATTCTGAAAATATGATTCAAGACTTTTCAGAAAACAAAGTATTACAGAAGAAAAATTGGTGTTATTTCCTCAAATCTTTTACCAACCTTAAAATTTTGAGTGAAGTCTTCTTCATTATCGTTTTCAATCTCAGATTCTGTTTCGATTGTCATCATTGTCATCACTTTCATCTACTCATTAATCACTGTGATATAAAATGCTCTATAAGTAGGGCAGATGTACGTTTCTACAATATGTGCATCCCAGAAAAGAAATGATGTATATGAAACTTTTCACTCACTAATTGAAACCTAGTATTACATATGGATTAATTTCCCAAGAGAGCATTGTGGTATATTTAATTGCATGGATTCTTCAAGGCACAGAAACAAAAATATTTAGATTTTTACAAAAGAAAACATTACTGAGTGGGTGAATAGGATCACAGTGTTTTATGATAGTTTTTTCATAATGCTAGCAGTGCTCTCCATACAGCTTCTCCCCCATATTAGTTGTTCCTTGTAGGGAACTGAGAAAGTCAGTTCCTACAAGGAGATAATAATTAGTGGCAATAATGTAATCAAGAATATGGAGGAATGGAAAGGGTTGCTACTGCTCTGGTCAGTAATTCCTATAATCAGGTTAGGCAAGGATGCACTTCTTAAATCTATATCCCTATTAACCTATATCCCCAATATAAAGAAATGTAGCACATGTCTTTTCTTTTGTTTCCAGTTATACAGAGCCGAAAGTTATCCATGGCCAATAGCATTTTCAACTTTCAATATGATCATTCTTTTTGTATATTTTCCTCTTGACTCACATAAAACAATACATTGTTCTTTTGAAATTAGGTTATTTTTTTAAAAAAACTATTGAAAACACACATAGAGCACGCATTTTAATCCAATTATTTAATTTAATCAGATCAATTACACATTTTTCAAAGGACTACTGCATTTTCAGTGTTTTTAAGCAGCCATGTTGGTTTCTTGCAGCATAAAGGAAAGAAGGAAGAAAAAAGTTACAGCACCCTTAAGACTAACTGGGTTTTATTTTGCACTTCTTCAGATGGTACCTAAAGACATATCTCAATATGACATCTGAAGGCGTGTGTTTTCTCCTCTTCCTTACTCCTTTTTTAAATCAGTGGATGTGTAAGTGGAAGTCAGCTTCTATAATTGATTCCCTTTTTCTGATTTTCAGTATCTCTCTTTCCACTTGGACCAAAGCAGCTTTCATTATTACAGAGCTCTCACCCAAAAACAGCTTGTGGAAGCATATGTGGAATTGCAGGCGAGAAGAGCAACTTTATGATAAGCGTGTTTTCTTCCACTTGTTCAAAATTATGGAGTATAAGACATTGTTTAAAGGTCAATACATTACAATTTAATAGTTTTGTAGCAGCTCAAACTTAAAACTCATAATCCTATTTCCACTTTAAGTGGATTTCCTGTTTATTTTTTTAAAGAAACAAACTTAAATGAAATTTGTATAACATTTCATGAATGCAAAACAAAAGAAATATTAGATACTGTCATACTTCCATGCCAATATATTCATTTTACAGTCTGAGTACACATACAGACAAGACAATTACATTTCAAAATGGACTATACCTTCAGGAGGCAAACTGTACAGCTGATACACCGGCCCATTAACGAGTATGATAGGCAGTTGGAAATGGAAGCGCTTTTTAATTGGTAGTGGAAGGCGATTTTAGGATAGCACTTTCTCGTATGAGACTGGAAGTGTTGACTAATGAATCAAGAGTTCTTACTTAACCTTCCTATTACAATAAATAAGGCATTTTTAAGTGACACTGAATACGATATTTCCCTGTTTATGAAGAGATTGTGAACTTTATTTGGAACAGGAACTGGTAATCAGTAGAATGAGCTTTTAAGGACCCTCTTTGAGGTTATAATGAAATTCTACAGCACATCTGTGGTGCTGGAGAAACCAGAATGTGATTCTTGCATCCTCTGGAAGCCTGATTTAGCATGGTTTGCTCATTGGCTACAGTGCAAACATTTTCAGTTTCCACTTTTTTAATCAGTTTTTCTTCAGTTCCTTACAAAACTTCTTCCTGCTTACAACCAAAAGTCTGAACAAAGATTGATAAAAGGGATAATCAGCAAATGATTCTCTCTATTGATCTGAGTCAAAAAACTGGTGAGAATTTTTATAAATACATACATCCTTGATGCAGTAATACGTTTTTCAATAGGTGAGAGGAGACACATTCTCTGAAGCTTTCTCCCATGTTACAGATCCATGTTCAATTCCAATAGATTGAGACAGCATAATTCTACCTGGAATTCCTTGGGAATTAGTGTCCTCTAATTACGTATTATAAAGTAATCTGTGTTGAAAAGCTTTTAATGATGTTCTGTCTTTTGACATAATATAAGAAACATATTGAAAATAGGACTATTTGTTTTAATTCCAACATAATTAAATCCAAATTCTACATAAAAAACCTTCACTGAGCAATTATGACAAAATGCAATGGGTATGCACTGAACCGAGGAGTCTGAGGCAGAGTCGGGTGTTGGAGTTGGAACAAGCACCACAAAGTTTTTCCACCTCTTGTTTTGATACAGGTTCAGTCAACCAAGAGTGGAAATGTTTGCATGGTTTAGTCAGGCTTTCTTGCTACAGATCTGTTAACTGCAGATAGATGCTGTTCTTATGTAGCCTTTGGGCTTGGACCTACTAGGAAAAACTGGAAATAATTGATATTCGAACAAAGAATTACTTATGGACTTCATGAAAAATGCATGGAAAATTATATAGCAAATCTTGAAACTTATCCCAATAAGGGATGGGTTTCTATATGTGGCTGTCAGATTTGCCATTAAAATGTGGAAACAGCTTGGGTCACTGGGGTGAGAAATACAAGTGAACTAAATGAATAAAGAAAAAACAGTGACATCATTAGTGAAGCATTAATAAAATTTAATATCATCAGTATTATTTGGAACTAAGTGTAATGGTGAAGCACAAGCAGAAAACAAGTTTTCATTAGGACATAAATACAATGTCCCACATTGTCAAGGGTGGAGATTATACCAGAGAGAAATTACCCTGACATTCTGCAAATTCACGGGATACCAATCTGTATGGAACAAAGCTAAACACTGTAAATTTACAGCATAAAATGAACCTGAGATTTGTTTTTTCTTCTTCCCCTTTCAATTGTTTTTCTGCTATGTGGCTTCAAGCTAGCATAGATTTATGGTGACCCTGTTCCAGAGTTTTCTTGAAGATGTTAAAGTTGTCACTGCCTTCACCTCAGACTGTAAGAGCGGAAGCTTACTACAGGCTCCCCAGTCCAAACCGCCAACTGAGATAGGGGATTTGAACCCTCATCTCTGCCAATCTAGACCAATATAGGGCTATACCATGCTGGCTTTTCATCACCTTTGACTTTTCTGTTATTGTTTAGAGAAAAGACTTACAAACAGGACTCTAATTTATATTACTATCTAATGGCTTAATATATTTTGGATGAATAGTGGGATAAAATACCATAAATAAATAAAAAAAAAAGGGGCAGTTTCCAAAATTTTTAAGGGGGGAATATAGTCAACTGAATCTTAAAAATGCCCAGAATAAGCAGGTCAGTTTAAATATAACCCCTGTAAAGTAAAATGCTTTGTAGCTGAAGAAAGGCCATCATTTTACAGTGTTCAAGTTTTATCTACAATGCATATTTATATCATAAAGGGGCTGTACCTGCCAAAATTCTGGGGGGCCCCAAAAACCCCCCCCCCCTTTTTTTTTCTTTCCCCCCTTCCTTTCCTTTTTTTCCCCTTTCCCCTTCCCTTTTTTTTTTTTTTTCCCCCTTTTCCTTTTTCCCTTCCCCTTTTGTTCCTTTCCATCCTCCCTTTTTTTTTCCCCCTTCCCCAATTTTCCCCCCCCTTTCTTCCTTCTCTACCTATTCATGGACAAAAATTTCCCCCGGGCAGCCCCCCTGACCCAATCTACCTACCAATCTATCTCTTCAATTTATCTATTTGGAGGATTGCTGGGAGTTCCCCCCCCCAAAAGGAAAAAAAAAATTTTGGGAAAATTGCAGGGTTATTAAAAAAATAAATCCAAAAGAAATTTTGCAGCTTAAAAAAAATTTGGATCATCCTCCTCTCCTGGGCCTGGTCTGGTTTTTTTGGGGAGCTGTATTTTTGGAAGGGGTGTGGATATGCTTTTCTGTGCTTTGTTTTCCAGGGAGTCGTTTTGTACATGCGCTGTAGCATCTTTTTGTTTTTTGGCTTTTGAAGTCCCTTCCACTGTTTTTTCCCCAAAAAATTTTTTAAGAGTGATGGTCACTTGTTGGCCTGATAGTTGTATTGCCCCCAGATTTGGGGGAATTAAAGTGGTTTTTGATTTATGTTAATCCCACGAATAACATTTTTTTTTATTTATATAGATTTCAATGGAAAAAAAATTTCAATGGAAAAAATTTTTACAATACATCATTAGCAATATAACTCCTGAAAACTTACTTGTGAAGTGTTGAAAAAATTTTTCCCCTCCCATTGACATCAAGGTTTTTTTTCCCCTTTTTTAAAATTTTGAAATTTTTTTTTTTAAAAAGCCTGAAATTTTTCCCCTTTTTCGGATCAACATGTGTCTGTGTCGGCTATCATGGATGCCAATCTACATAAAGTTAAACATTTGGACATAGCCCCGGGTAACCCTCCCCTTTTTCATTTGTTCCAAAAAAAGGAAGAAGAATTTGGAGTTATAAACTTTTAAAGGGGTTTCTAAACAGTTAAAAACATGAAACCAAACAAGTTTTTTTTAAAAAAATTTTTCTTCTACTTAATGACTTGTTTTCATATTACATATGTAGATGAAGAATTTTAATGAAATGGTGCGAAAAAAAAGGAAAGATGTTTTGAAATGACAAAGCTAAAGCAAATTTTTGGGAAATTTTCCCCCAAAAATTTTATATATATAATTTTTATTGATGCTTTTTTTACAAAACATTGTTTAAAAAAACTACCTATTCTACTGAATCAGGGATGGTGAGTTTTAGGCAAAATTCGGGTTTGGGGAAAAAAACCAAGGGGAAATTTGGGTTTGGGGTAGTCTATGGAAAAAGGGGGGGAAGGGGGGAAACTCAATCATGCTATTTTTAGGATCTAAAAAATTTGGCTTAGAACAGGGAAAAAATTTTTTCGCCTGTTCAGAATTAAATTTCCCCCTTGTTCTCAGATCGACATACATTTGCATCATAGTCTCTCATACAGTTTTTTTTGTGAGGGAAAAATTAAAAAAAAAAGAAAAAAATACACTTCCTTGAACTACTTGGGAAAAAACTTTGATAAAAACTGTTTTTAAAAATTTAAAAAAAAAAAGTTTTTTCCCCCCCTGGCCCCCAAAAAAAGACACCCCGATTGTGCCCTATCGGGGGTCAGAAAAGGTCGGGTTTAAAAGCCGGGCCCGAAAGGGCCCCCCCTCGGGGGAAACCCGGGGGGGGCGGCAGCGGGTCTGGGGGGGGGGGGCCTCAGGCGGCAGCGGGCGGCAGCGGGGGGCAGCGGCCTTCCACCCCCTTTTCCCCTTTTCCCCTTTTTTTTTTCCCCCCCTTTTTCCCCCCCCCGGTTCCCCCCCTCCTTCACAAAGGGGGGGGGGGGGCCCCCCCGGCAGAGGGAAAAGGGGGGGGGCCCCCCCCATGGGATTCAGGGGGCCCCCGCCCCCCACCTGCCCCGCCCCAAAAACGGGGGGGGGGGGAAAACCTGAGGCCCCATGGGGCGGGATTCCCCACCCCCCCCGGGGTTCCCCCCCCCCTTTCCCCTGCCCCCTACCCCGGGGCCCCCCGGGGCCCCCGGGGAGCCTCCCCCCCCCCCGGGTGTTTTTTAAAAAGGGGGGGTTTCCCCCCCTTTTCCCAAACCCCCGGAGCGTAACACCCCAGCTTCGTCCGGGGGGGCTTTTTTCCCGAAAAAAGGGCCCCGGGGCCCCCCCGGAAAAACACCCGGGGGGGGCAAAACAGCGCCAGCTTCAGCCCCTCCCCGGTGTTTTTCAGAAAAGGGGGGCTCCCGGGGCCCTCAAAACCCCAGGCAGGGGCAAAACAGCCCCAAAATTCACCCCCCCCCGGGTGTTTTTTTAGAGAAAGGGGTTTTGGGTTTTTTTGGGGAAACCCGGGAAAAGCAAACAGCGCCAGCTTCAGCCCTTTCCTGGGTGTTTTTTAAAAAAGGGGTCTCCCCTTTTTGGAAACACCCGGGCCAAAACCAAACAGCGAAAATTCAGCCCCCCTGGGTGCTTTTCCCCGAAAAAAGGGGGTTTGGGGGTTTTCCCCCCGGCAAACCCCCAGGACCCAAAAACAGCGAGTTTCCCCTTGTTTTTGAGGGGGTCTCCGGGCCCCCCCTTTTCCGGAAAGAAAGGCAGCAAAAGGGGCCACCCCGGGGTGCTTTCCCCGGGGAAAAGGGCCCCGGGGGCACCCGGGGGGGGAAAAAAGGGGGAAGGGAGGGGGGGGGGGAAAACCGGGAGAGGGGAAGGTTTTTCGGGCCCCCCCGGGGCGGGGGGGCCCAAAAAGGGCCCCCTCCCTTGCCCGGGGCCTTTTTTCCCCTTTTTGGGGGCCCCCCCTCCCCTTCGTAAAAGGGGGGGGCCAGGGGGGAAAAGGGCCCCGGGAGAGGGGGAAAAGGGGAGGGGGGAAAAATTTGGGGCCCTTTTTGGGCCCTGGGGGCCCCCCAGGAAGCCCGCCAGGGGCCCCCCCGAAGTTTCTTTTTTTTTTTGGGCCCTGAATTCCATACCCGAAAAGGGGAGGGGGTTTTTTGGGGGCAAAAAAATAAACGCTGTCTTATTTTTGGGGAAAAACCCGGGGCCCCTTTTCCCCAAAAAATGAATCTGAAAAGGGGTTTTAAAGTTGAGAAAGGTTTTTCCCCGCATTTCTTTTTTTCATGGCAGAACCACTACTGACTTTTAAAAAATGAAATTTTTTCTTTCAATACAAAATATATGACTTTTTTTTTTCTGGGGGATAACAAGAAAAAAACCCACATTAAACCATTCATATCTGTGTTCTATAATAATTTTGATAAAATCTGAATTGTCCCTTTTTTTAACAGTGCTGAAAGGG
>JARBWK010001522.1:0-18698 GCA_030556195.1 Anolis apletophallus | reverse complement strand
TTCTGTATTACACAAAGGGAAGGGGAAAGAGAACAGTAAGTCAGGAGTGGAAATGGTCTTCTGAGGTGAGCAACGGCACAGGCAGTTTTAGATTAGATTATATTTATAGGGATTGCAACCATACTTAGTCACACTTCGGGTTCATCTAGGCCAGTGTTTCTCAACCTTCCTCATGTCGCGACCCCTTAGTACAGTTCCTCAAGATCCCCAACCATAACATTATTTTTGTTGCTACTTCACGACGGTAATTTTGCTACTGTTATGAATCGTCATGTAAATATCTGATAGGCAGGATGTATTTTCATTCACTGGACCAAAGTTGGCACAAATACCCGATACGCCCAAATTTGAATACTGGTGGGGTTGGGAGGGATCTATTTTGTCAATGGGGAGTTGTAGATGCTGGGATTTCTAGTTCACCTACAATCAAAGAGCATTCTGAACTCCACCAATGATGGAATTGAACCAAACTTGGCACACAGAACTCCATGACCAACAGAAAATACTGGAAGAGTTTGGTGGGCATTGACCTTGAGTTTAGGAGTTGTAGTTCACCTACATCCAGAGAGCACTGTGGACTCAAATAATGATGGATCTGGACCAAACTTGGCACAAATACCCAATATACCCAAATGTGAACACTGGTGGGGTTTGGGGGAAATCGAACTTGACATTTGGGAGTTGTAGTTGCTGGGATTTATAGTTCACCTACAATCAATATAATAATATTATAATAATAACGACAACTTTATTTATATACCCCGCCAACCATCTCCGGGCGGCTTATAAGGGAGAAGCCCAAAAATTACAAATGGAACACAACCAATTAAAAACATCAGCTAAAATATAAAAACAAACACAATTGTAAACAATATCAAAACAAAACACTATGGCTGAGAGAGAACATAGCTGAGGTTCAGGCTCCGTGAGTGCAATACATCCTAGGAAAGCGCAACAATCAAGTAAACATGCCTGGGAATACTGTCATCTAAAGTGTTGAGATGGATGATAACAGGGCCAGAACCATCAGGGTTTTAGTTGTCTCTGGAAAGAGGACAAGCAAGAGCCTGTCTGATCTCCCCTTGGAAGGGAGTTCCAGAGCCAGGGGCCACCACAGAGAAGGCCCTCTCCCTCATCCCCACCAACCGTGTTTGAGACATCAGAGGAGAGAGCAGTGCCTCAAGGATGATCTCAAGCAGGGCGGCCCGACCTAATTTGAGGTACGCGAAGAAATTTTGTCCCCCGCCGCCGCCGCCGCCGCCACTCCGCCGCCGCCCCACCCACCGCTGCAGCGCGCCCATCGCCCGCGAAACGCGCGCCGCCCCGCCGCCCGCGAGCCCCGCCGCCCGGCCCCATCGGCCGCGGCACCTCCGTGGCGCACCTTTCGCGGCGCGCATGAGAGCAGCGCCGCGCTTCGCTCCCAAAGCACCGGCCGCTTGGAGCCAGCGTGCATGCGTTGCCCTGCCTGCCCGCCGTCAGCGCGTGCGCAGAAGCACCTACAGGCGCTATAGCGCCTGTAGATTTCTGCGCCGCGCGCTCCTCTCCCACGCGGCGCCTGCCGCTTTGGAGCCAGCGGCGCATGCGTGAGTGCAGGTTTTCTTATCATGCGCTGGCTCCAAGCGGCAGGCGCGGGGGAGGGAAGTGGCGCGTGCGCAGGAGGGAGGCGTCTACAGGCGCTATAGCGCCTGTAGGTGCTTTTCGCCTGCGCAGCGGGACGGCAGCGCCAGGGCAGTGGCTGCGGTGGGGGCGCGGAGTCGGCGCGGCGGCGCCTCCCAGCCGGTGGTGCCTCCCAGGCGATGGCGCTCTGGCGGCGCGTGGGTCGCGGAATCCCTGGGGCCGCCTCTGATCTCAAGGTATGCACTGGTTCATAGGGGAAGGTATGATGGCAAAGATATCTAAGGGAACTGAGGAAGGGTAGTAGTAAACAACAAACTAGAGAAGTAGCACTAATAATAAAAATCATATAATGCAGTGATAGTCAGGGGCGGCCTAAGGTAATTTTAATGGTAAGTGAACATTATTTTGGCGCTCCCAAAAACATTATTCTGCTCCCCATGTAAAACAAATATACAATTATAATATCACAATACCATTAGTAGTATTATATTGTATCAATGTATATACAATATATTATACCATACTCATACTATATTATATCATAATTATATTATACTACATTACAATATAATTATATTATAATATCTTGACATTATAATATAATATAACATTCTATTATATTATTATTATAAAATAATAAATAAAATTATTTATTTAAATAAAAGAATCCTCTACTAAATATTTCATTACTCCTATAAAACTCAAAATAGCCCAAAATAAAGTAAAATAAAATATTATATATTACTATTTTGTACAACACCACTATACTGCAATATTGTTTGTAATATTACATATATCATTATTCTATTGTTATATTCAAAGTGTTGGTTCTCACCTTTAAGGCCTTACACGGCCTGGGGCCACAGAAATAGAGGGACCGACTCTCCCCATACTCCCCTCCGAGATCACACTTCGGTCTGAGGACTCCAATCTCTGGAGATACCTTGGCCCGAAACTTCATAAGGTTGACATCTACCCGCCGGAGGCGTTCTCTGTCATAGCGCCCTCGCTGTGAACGCCCTCCCGGCCGGACTTGGGCTATGAAGGACTTGCTCCCGTTTAGACGGGCTTGTAAAACATACCTGTTTAAGCTGGCCTCTGGTGAGTAAGTCCTGCCCATGCCCCGCCATCTGTTCGTTCCTAGAGGGGAAACACTCCCCTGCCTGCCCGATAGGGAGTGCTTTGCTTACAGGCTCCTGCGCAAGGGAGCTACTGGGCATGCGGGGAGGTTTTCGCGCATGTGCAGTTGCTCCTGCGCTCAACTTCAGCTCCGAGCAACTGCGCCTGCACGAAAAACCTCCGCACATGCCAAGCGACATCAGAGCGCCTGGGCTGGGGCCCAAAAGCAGGCAGCTGCGGCACTGCCTGAGGAGCATCGGCAGGGCCAGAATGGCGCCCCATGCGGCCAGGATGGCGCCCCTTCCCAGATGGCGCCCTATGTGGCCGCTTACTTGGCCTACCTGTAGGACCGCCCCTGGTGATACCGTGTTTCCCCGAAAGTATGACACCCCCGATTGTAAGACGTATCGGGGTGTCAGCGAGTCGGCTTATATAAGCCGTGCCCGGTAAAAACCTCGGGCGGCATGGCATGGCTTCTTGGCTGGGCGACGAGGCCCCCAGAGGGGCTCAAATGGGGCCCGGAATCCGCCTCCTCTTCCGCCTCTTCCTTCCGCGGCGCCTTCCATCCTCCTCCTCTTCCTCCCCAGCAGCGCCTTCTCCCTCACGCCGGTTCCGCCCCCCTCGCCGGCGGCGACTTCCCCTCCCCTCCCTTCACTGAAGGGAGGGGCGGATCCCCGCAGAGGGAGAAGGCGCCGCGCCCCGCCCCAGGGCGACTCAGGCGTTTTTGCCTCGCCCGGCTCCCGTTTGGAGCGCGGGCGCGGGGCGGCGCGGGGAAAGACGCCTGAGCCGCCATGCGGCGGGACTTCTGCCGGTGCTTTCTTCCCTCTCGCCCGGTGGCGAGAGGGAGAAAAGCGCTGCTGGGAGGGAGAGGAGGAGGATGGAAGGCGCCGCTGGAAAGAAGAGGGAGGAAGAGGAGGAGGATTCGGGCCCCTTTTTGAGCCCTCTGGGAGCCCTGTCGCCGCCCAGCCAAGCCATGCCATACCGCCAGGGTGCGTCTTAAACGCCTTACTTTCGAGGTACCATCAGCTAATGTAAGCCGTGCCCAGTAAGCCGTGTGTGGGATTTTGGGGTCAAAAGAAAGTAAGGCGCTGTCTTACTTTCGAAGGAAACACGGTAGTATAGATAAAGTGTATTATCAAGCAATAATATGCAATATTAAGACAGACCGTGAGCACACACAATACCATCAGTGTGAAGATTGGAAGTCCAAAGGTAAGAGTCAATAAATCCTCCGTCGTAGGAAACGTGATATAATATAAAGTTCCATGGGATTCGGCTCAAATAGTTCCAATAATCCAAAAGTCCAATGGAAAGATGCAAAAAGGCGCTGATAGGTCCGAATAAATAAGGATAAATATTTAAGGACAAGCAAGGAGCTCCAAATCCAGGCTCCTGGGAAAGATCCGGGATAGCAGGAAGCCGACGGGTTGGTAATCCACAAGCATCGGAGCCGCTGGGATCCGTTTCGAAAGCTTTATCAAGGCTTAATCCGCATATATTCGTATCCTTTTCATGATCGATTGGTCCTGGAGCATAACCTCATCGCATTTAGATGAGGTGACCTAAAATGCGATGAGGTTATGCCTTGATAAAGCTTTCGAAATGGATTCCAGCAGCCCTGATGTTTTATTACTAGTGCTACTTCTCTAGTTTGTTGTGATTGCAAAGATAAGCAGATCCCGAAGAACATTCTGAACTCCACCAATTCAAATTGGGCCAAACTTCCCACACTCTCTCCAGCCTTGCATGCTCTCAGGCCCGGATCAGGCCCTTTTGGCGCCCTAGGCCAAAGGCTCTGCCCCCGCCCCTGCCCCGCCCCCAGCTCCTCCCCGCTCTGCCCCAGCTCCGCCCCACCCCAGGCTCCTCCCCGTTCCACCCCAGCCCCAGCCTCGGCTCCGCCCCACCCCCGCCCCAGGCTCCGCTCCCGCCTCCTCGCCAGCTCCTATCTCCCTCCCTCCCTCCCTCCTAAAGCCACTATGCCGGCCTGAGAAGCGGCCAAAATGGCAGCTTTAGGAGGGAGGGAGGAGCCGTGGGGAGGCCCCGCATTGGCTCCGGGGGGTGGGGCTTTCCTTCCTCCTTGCGCCGGTGAGGAGGCGGGGGCGGAGCCGGGGGCGGGGCGGAGCCGAGGGCGGGGGCAGAGCCAAGGGGAGCAGAGCAAAAGAGGGGGGCGGCCGTGGATGGCGCTTACCACGTGCATGCACCCTTTAAAATTTTTTATTATTATTTTTAAAATATTTTTTTTGAATTTTTAAAAATCTTTTTTGGGGGGGGTCAGGACCTGCTGCCCCCCCAAAGGTGCTGCCCTAGGCCATGGCCTAGGGCGGCCTTATGGGTAATCCAGGCCTGCATGCTCTCCCTCGCCTGCACTGGCGCACCATGCTGTTATGTACCAAGCAAGCATGCCTGCTCTCCCCTCCTTGCTTGGAGTCTCAGAACAGCCCTCCCATTGGATGAGGGGATGGCCAATCACAGCGGAGGAGGGCTTTTGGTGGGAGGATTTGCCCTCTGTTTGCAACAAGGAAGAGAAGGACAGGCGGAGAGATCTTCAGCCTTCTCTGCCAAAGGGGCTCCTAAGACCATCCGAAATAGGTGTTTTCTTTTTTTAAAAAAATAGTTTTTATTACGTTTTCAATAAAAAGAAGATACGGTTAATGTGTAGAAATGATGGAAAGGTATTCCATCGTTACAGAGAAATAAAAACATCTCGTAATAAGCTGTTTTCTACAAGAAAAGGCATAGAAGGGTAGATAGTAGGCATGAGAAAAATGAAACGGAAATTAAAAGGATTCGTAAGAGATTCGTATGTAATGGGACTTTTGAGGTTTTACGTATCGCTGCGCGATCCCGGAAGTAGACTTCCTTTACGGTCCTTGAGGCCAACAATTTGCGTTATGATCGTAGAAATTCTTAATTATTAATTAATTAATTATTGTACTACTCACTTCTCCCTGTCTTCTCCCCTCATTTTCCTTCCCGCCTTCATTCAGCTTCTTCTTTTCCCGCATTTCTATGAGGAACTGGAAGTGACGCTGCTGCTAGGTAGGCTAGGCAATGCATTCTGGAAAGTGTAGTCCTCAGGCTCCCCCCTCCGTCTCTTCCCCGTTGCTCTGCTGCCATGCCCCGTCGCAGGGGCCAGCTTCACACACACACACGGCGCTTCTCCTCTCTCCAGGCTTTCCCCCCTCCTTCTCTTCCCCGTTGCTCTGCTGCCATGCCCCCTCGCAGGGGCCCGCGTCACACACACACACACACATGCGCTTCTCCTCCTCTCTCTCCCTGCGCTCTCTCAGATGCTTCTCTTTCCGTTGCTCTGCCATGCCCCATCGCAGGGGCCAGCTTCAGCCCTCCAGGTACGTGTTTTGGACTTCAACTCCACCATTCCTCACAGCCTCAGGCCTCTTCCTTTTCCTCTCAGCCTGGGCAAACTTGGGCCCTCGCTCCCTCAGGATCGGGGTGAGAGAGAGCAGCGAGGAGCGCGGGGGCTCCTCCTCCTTTTCTTTTGCTGCTTCCAAGAATATAATACCCCCCTCCCTCCCTTCCTTCCTCCCTCCTTCCCTATTTGGAGAGTCCCATCTAGAATTCAGTGTGGTTTATTCAGTTTTGGCCTACAACTCCCAGAAATCCCAGCCAATTTACCAGCTGTTAGGATTTCTGGGAGTTGTAAACAAACTCATCTGGAATGCGCATGCTCTGGCATACAAATTACTAACGAATTTTGTTAGTACTTAAGTTACATTTCCGAAATTTTTGGAATTTTTTTTTGTAAGTCTTTGATATACTAATCAAAAAAAAATCCCCCCCCCCATTTGATATAAGAATCGCCATTTTAGGATTCTAAAACATGCCTAGTAGATAGGGGTGGGGAAAGGGTGGGAGGGGCAGTGGGGGGTGTAGAAAAAAAGGGAAAGAGGATAGAGGGAAATAAAAAAGATAAAAGAGTAGTGGGGCATAACAATGGCTTAAATCTTATTGTTATCTATATTTTCATTCCTTCATTGGTAGCTTCCGAGGTTCCTAAGGCAAAAGAAAGTGAAGAACAGCTTATACCTTGCTTGTTATAAATTTTAAATCATACACGGTTTAATAAATTATGTGTATTCATTTCTCTATTTTTTTCTAGAGCTCTAAACATTCAAATCTAATTCTATGCCATATTCTTTTTTTACAATATTGTACAAACAGTTTGTACCTTTTCTTTTGTATATTGTCTTTCTTAATATGTTCTTTAAGTCTATCTGTCAATCTTTCCATTTGTATGGTATCGACTACTTTGAATATCCATTCTTCTTTTTTGGGAGTTTTTTTGGATTTCCAATATTTTGCGAGAATCATTTTCGCGGCAGTTGTAATTAAAATAAAAATATTTTTTTCTACCTTATCTAAATTGGGGTCAACTATTCCTAATAGAAAGGATTCTGGTTTTTTTAGTTATACCTTTTCCTATAACTTTTATGATTTCCCTATGTATCATTGACCAAAATTTCCTAGCTCTCTTACATAGCCACCACATATGAAAATATGTTCCGTTTTTTTCCTTACAGTGCCAGCAATTAGGGCTGGCTGTTTTATATATTCTGGCAATCTTCTCAGGGGCCAAGTGCCATCTAAAAGTATTTTCACCCAATTTTCTCTGTAACTTTGGCTATCAGATATATTGATGTTGTTCTTCCATATTGCCTTCCATGTATCAGATTTTATGGTATATCCTATATTTCTAGACCATTTTGTCACATGGTCTTTCGGTTGTTCCTGTCTTTTCCCCCAATTTTGAAGTATTATATATATTTTACCCGTCAGCTTTTGTTTTTTGTTTAATAACAATTCCTCCAGTTCATTATACTGGTAGTCAAATCCTTTTTTTTTAATCTTCTTTATATATATTATTTATTTGTAGACTCAAATTTCAAGGATCACTATATTAGAAGTACCCTTATAAATGTTTGGGAAAAATACCACAAGAAATTAAATGTAAACACCTCTCTCTGGTTATCCCCGGTCGAGGCCTTTCGCATTAGACAAATGGACGACACACAATGGTTATCTTACAAAGAATTGGTTTATTGGGAGGGTAAAGAATATATTTTGAAATCTAGACAGCAACTTACAGATGAAAATATAAATTTAAGCTGGTTTCGAAATAGGTGTTTTCTGATGTTCTTTAGTGACCCCTACGAAACCCCCTCCCCCAGGTTGAGAAATGCTGATCTACACTGTTGATTTGATTCAGTTTGATACTGCCGTGGCTCAGTAACATTTCTCCCTTGGAGCAGTCTGCGCCCATCTCCTATCCATGGAGATACTTGTTTGATTACGAGAAGCTCTCTCCGCAGCCATTTCCGTGGCCGATCCCATTCACACTTCCATAGGGAGCCTTTGAAGAATCAATTCCAAAGTGCAAATTGATTCCATGCGACTTCAACACAAATCTGGTGCCGGGGACTATAACTAGCATGGGGAGCGGGAGGCAAAAAGTGTGGGTGGAAAGCGAGCTGTGTATACGCTTAGCGCATTCGTCTGGACTATTTGGGGCCTAAGGAAAAGACACAACTGTTGTCCTCAAATATCTGTAGTAAACAAATGGGCAAAGTTGCTCTCTGGGTCTTAAACTGCGGGTCCCGATTGGTCAGGATCACCTTTCGTGCAACATTGTGCCATGGAATATTTGGTGACAGTCCATTGTTGTGTCGGACTGGATGAGGGCCAACAAATTGAAATTGAATACAGACAAGACAAGAGGCACTCCTGGTCAGTCATAAAGCCGAACAGCGCATAGGATTGCAGCCTGTGTTGGATGGGGTTACACTCCCCTGAAGACGCAGGTTCGCAGTCTGGGAGTGATCCTGGACTCATCGCTGAGCCTGGAACACCAGGGGAGCATTTGCACAATTAAAACTTGTGCGCCAGCTGCGCCTGTACCTTGGGAATTCCGACTTGGCCACGGTAGTCCACGCTCTGGTTACATCCCGCATAGACTACTGCAACGCTCTCTACGTGGGGCTGCCTTTGAAGACTGTTCGGAGGCTTCAATTGGTCCAACGGATAGCAGCCAGTTTGATAACAGGAGGGGCACTCAGGGAGCACACAACTCCCCTGTTGTGCCAGCTCCACTGGCTGCCAGTTTGCTACCGGGCACAATTCAAATTGCTGGCTTTAGCCTTTAAGGCCCTAAACCAGTGTTTCCCAACCAGTGTGCCAGAGCACACTAGTGTGCCGTGAGCGATCATCAGGTGTGCCGTGGGAAATTGGAACCTCCAGGAAGGGGGGAGTCTAGGGTGTTGAAGAATAAAAACCTAAAGAAACCTACCTCGATAAAGGCACTCCATGTGTGTTCATAGTTGGGCATATTGAGTATTCATGCCAAGTGTGGTCCAGACCCATCATTATTTGAGTCCACATTGTTCCCTGGATGTAGGTGAACTACAACTTCCAAAATTGTAGTTCACCTACATCGACACTGTGGAGTCCCTCAGGGGGCCATTCTCTCCCCACTGTTATTTAACATCTACATGCGACCACTCGCCCAATTGGTGCGGAGTTTTGGGCTGGAATGTCATCAGCCTGCTTGTACGGGGCCAAACTCGGAGAAACAGCATGAAAGTCTGGGTTGCATGAGGTCCTTGGCGAACTCCTTGTCCCAGCCCGCACGGACTCGGGTTGGGGGTTTGCATCCTCCCTACTCGCACAGGTCCCTTCCCAGAAGCTTCCTGATGGCGATCTACCGAGGCAAAGGCATCTTCCCTCCCCCCAAAGTCCATGGGTGCCCTTTTGGGCCCCCCTGACAGTTTCCAGCCAGGAAAAAGGGACCTTGAGTTCGTTCAGGAAGAAGTGGCCAAAATGGAGAAAAGTGAGCTCTGGTGCTTGAGCCTCAAGCCCCCCTACTGGCAGAAGGCTTGGGGACCTGCTCCCCCTTTCAGGATCCTTTTAGTCCAAAATCGTTGACTTGCTGCCGGTTTTGGACTCATCATTGCTGCAGAGTTGATGGAACTTTAATGCGAAAAAGGTGGGGGCCAAATTGTCCTCGGGTGAACTGAGTGCGCCAGCGGTAGAGTCAAGCCGCTGATTGCAAGCGGCTGCTTTCCCGGGCTTCCCCCAGGCCGGGGAGGAAAAAGCGGGGAGAAGAAAGAGTGGAGACAAGATAGGAGGAAGGGGCAGAGTGCTTTGGGACAACAATGGGGCAAATCGGGGAAACTTTCAAAGTGTGGATACTGAATACATTGGTTCCTATGGAGATCTCACTTATCGGCGGATCGCTCCGCTCCGCCCCACCCTCGGCAAGGGCCCCACTTATTCCAATATGGAGACGGGGAGGCGAGTCTGCAGAGGTGCGTCTCGCACGCCGGGCCCCCCGTTTAGCGGCCTGAAGAATCAGACCGGTCAAAAGAGGGATGGAAGCCAAGGTAGGGGAGAAAGGGGATGGGTTTTGTTTATTGTATTGTTTGTTTATTCTTGTTTGGGGTTTTCTTTGGCGTTCGGGAGGAGGGAAGGGCGTTTCGGCCCTAGTGGTGGGTGGTGGTACTGCAGCGGCCTAGCAGTAGGTCTGGGTGGAGGTTAGCCAGGCTGTTGTGGCTTGGCAGGAGGGGAATGTATTTGTTATTTTCATGCGGTGGTTTGCTTATGGGGTTGTGAGTGTTATTGTAATATGTGGGGCAGAAGGATGCTGGGAAGAAATGTTCTTGTCTATTGTTTTGCAATGTTATGTGAAGTTTTAAAGTTGCTCTGAGATGTTTTGATGCCTTGGCTCAAGGGAAAAGGAAGGGAGGGACATGTATTTGGCTTTTGTCTTACTGTGGTCTGTCTATGGAGTTCAATGCGTGGTTGCCATGTGCAAGGTTTTGGTGGGTGCTGGGGGGAAACGTCCTGGCTTATTGTTTATGTGCTGTTTGATGTTTGCTGTGTAAAGGTGGTGCAGATGGGGTCATGGGAGGCAATGGTGGCTGGGATTGTCGGGAGGGACGAAGTTGATGTAGTGTGTATGGAATTTGATGAGGCAAAAAGGAGAAAAAGTTTTGGTACTGGTGCAACTTGGGCCATGGGCCAAGAGGAATGCTGAGGACTCTCTGCTGTTTGATCCTTTGGTTTTGGGACTTCCTGATTCGACCATACATAGAGCCCCCATGAACCACTCTACATCCTGCTGCAGTTTGCAGGAGGGTGGACCATGGATGATGGGACTTGAAGTACTTCCACTAATTTCCTGAGACTACTGCTCCACTCATCCAATAACGAATCAAGACCAAACTTGGCACACATAACCCCCCTGACCCCCTTTACATCCTGGTGCGGTTCAGGGGAGGACTGACAATGGATGATGGGATTTGTAGTACTTCCACACCCCTCTGTTCCCACAGACTACTGCGGCCCCCAACAAACACCGATAAAGACCACACTTGGCAAACAGAGCCCCAGTGACCCACTCTACATCCTACTGACAGGCCCGGATCAAGACTTGTGGCCGTTCCGAGGCCACACCCGGTAAGTGCTGCCCCCCCCCCGGGGGGGGGGCTGAGGGGGGCGGGGCCGGCATGAGTGAGGAGGCGGCGGGGGAAGTCCTGCCCCTAGGTGTCTGACGGCGCCCCCGACGCCTCCTTGCTCGCATGCACGGGCTCCCCTCCCTCCTTCACTGGAAGAAGGAGCGGCGCGCGACCGAGGAGGCGGCGGGACTTCCTCCCGGCTCCCTCTCTTGTGCGCGGGCGGGCGCCGCGCTAGTTCTTTCAGTGAAGGAAGGAGCGCGGCGCCCACCCGCGCGCGAAGGAGCCGGGGGAAAGTCCCGCCGCCCGTAGGGTGTCTGACGGGGCTTCCCTCCAGCTGCCTCCTCGTTCGCGCGCCGCTCCTTCTTCCAGTGAAGGAGGGAGGGGCGCCCGTGCATGTGAGCGAGGAGGCGTCGGGGGGAAGCTCCGTCAGATGCCTATGGGCGGGACTTCCCCCCGGCTCCTTCTCCCTCGCGTGGGAAGAGGGAGGAAGGGAGAAAAAAGGCTGGCCTAGAACCCGCCCCGCCCCACTCTCCTGGCTCCTCACCTCGGCTCCTCCTCTCGCTTGCTCCCTCCCTCCTCAACAACTCACTGCAACCTAGATGCCGTGGCGACCCGAAGGTCCGGTCGCCATTTTGGCGCCCCCCCCATGGTCGCCGCCCGAGGCCATGGCCTCATCTGGCCTTATGGGTAATCCGGGCCTGCCTACTGAAGTTTGGAGGGGGCCAGAACATGGATGATGGGACTTGCAGTACCTTTCCTCTCTTTCCAAGACTGCTACAAACCTAATCCAATGACTGATCAAGACCAAACCTGGCACACAGAGCCCTCATGACCCACTTTACATCCTGGTGCAGTTTTGTGTGAGACGGGCCACGGATGATGGGACTTGAAGTACCTTCACTCACTTCCTCAAAACAATTCAACCCTCATCCATTCACCAATACAGACCAAACTTGCCACACACAGCCCTCATGACCCACTCTACATCCTGCTGCAGGTTGGAGGAGGGTAGACCACAGATGATGGGACTTGCACTACCTTCAGTAATTTCATGATACCACTGCAACTCCGAATACCGATGGATCTAGACCAGGGCTGTCCAACTGGCAGCCCGGGAGCCGCATACGGCCCCCCAGCCCCTTTCCTACGGCCCCCTAAGCTTTTTAATAAAAAATAAAAATTGAAAAATAAAATAAAAATAACAATAATAAAAAAATACCTACTTCCGGGTTCGGAGCAAGTATCGCGAGAATACGCAATCCACACGGGATTTCGCTGTCAACGCGAGATCACGCTGGCGTTGACAGCGAAATCTCATGTGGATTGCGTATTCTCGCAATACTCTTTGGCTACTCTACTAACTACTGGATCGCTGAGGCCCACAGACGCGATTAGGACCTTCTTCGACTCAGTCGGTCGTCGCCTCTCTCGTCGTCCGGGTACTCCTGGATCCTGCGCGTTTGGAAAGGTAGGCCGCAGGGGCTCCTCGGGGGCTCATTCCCTCCCCCCTATCCCCTCATGTATTGAATATAAAATTAAATATATTTAAAGATGAAATAAGGGGAGATGGGAGGATGGAATTAAATATACTTAATATTAAATAAAAATAAGGGGAGAGGGGAGGATGGAAATAAATATATTTAATATTAAATAAAAATAAGGGGAGAGGGGAGGATGGAATTAAATATATTAAATATTAAATAAAAATAAGGAGAGAGGGGAGAGGGCGCCAGGGGAGAGGGTGGAGCTGGGGGCGGGGAGGGGGCGGAGCCGGGGGCGGGGGCAGACCCTACGGCCTCCTAGGTCATCAGTGACTGGAATTCAGGCCCCTGGGCCGGTAGAAGTTGGACAGCCCTGATCTAGACCAAACTTGGCACACAGAGCCCCTATGACCCACTCTACATCCTGCTACACTTCTCAAATTACCCGGGTCCCCAAGCTAGCAAATAAATAAATAGAGTCTACCCATGGTCACCTTACTAGGCGTGGAATAGAAAACGTCACAGCCTTCTCTGTTTTAAGACAAGAGATTCAAAGAACTCAATGTGGAACCACCTACAGTCAACGCTTGCCTTCTGGGACCCGCCCCCTGCGAATAGAATAACACAAACGCACAGCATGCCCATCCACGACTCCGTCATAAAGGAAATGTAAATGTCCTCATAGTCTGGAAGTCTCCGGCGGGAGCAGTTTTAATACAAACCGTTTTAGCAATCTGTTCCAGAGATATTTAGGGCCCTTGTAATATTCATGAAAGGGAGATTAAATATTGAAATTTATGCCCATAATAAAAAAAATTAAACAAATGCAGAAGGGGGCGAGGCAGGGTGTGAAGACCCGCATGTCAGTTTATGCAAAACAAGCACATCAGTAGGCTGGGTCGTTAATAATTTACGACGACATATATATATATATATATATATATATATATATATACACACACACACACACACACACACACACACACACACACATATATATACTTTAAAAAAACCTCTTAATCTCTAGCATTGAACACCAATGATGGAATTGAACCAAACTTGGGACGATAACTCCCATGACCAGCAGAAACTACTGGAAGGGTTTGGTGGGCATTGGAGTTGTAGTTCATCTACATCCGGAGAGCACTGTGGACTCAAACTATGATGGATCTGGACCAAATTTGGCACAAATACCCAATACACCCAAATTTGAATACTGGTGAGGTTGGGGGGCGGAATTATTTTGTCGTTTGGAACTTGTAGTTACTGGGATTTATAGTTCACCTACAATCAAAGAGCATTCTGAACTCCACCAGCGATGGAATTGAACCAAACTTGGAAGAAATACTCAACACACCCAAATGTGCACACTGCTGGAGTTTCGGGAAAATAGACCTTTGACATTGGGGAGTTGTAGTTGCTGGAATTTATGGTTCACCTACAATCAAAGAGCATTTGGAACTCCACCAACGATGGAATTGAACCAAACTAAGCACACAGAACTCCCACAGCCAACAGAAAATACTGGAGGGGTTTGGTGGGCTTTGACCTTGAGTTTTGGAGTTGTAGTTCACCTACATCCAGAGAGCACTGTGGACTCAAACAATCATGGATCGGGACCAACTTGGCACTAGTACTCATTATGTTCAAATTTGAGCACTGGTAGAGTTTGGGGAAATAGACCTTGACATTTGGGAGTTGTAGTTGCTGGGATTTATAGTTCACCTACAATCAAAGAGCATTCTGAACTCCTCCAATGATGGAACTGAACCAAACTTGGCACACAGAACTCCCACGACCAACAGAAAATACTGGAAGGATTTGGTGGGTACTGACCTTGAGTTTTGGAGTTATAGTTCATCTATATTCAGAGAGCATTGTGGACTCAAACAATGATAGATATGGACCAAAGTTGGAAGAAATATTCAACACACCCAAATGTGCACATTACTGGAGTTTGGGGAAAATAGGCCTTGACATTGGGGAGCTGTAGTTGCTGGAATTTATAGTTCACCTACAGTCAAAATGCATTTTGAACTCCTTCATCAAAACAGACCAGGTTTCACACTGAGTGTATAAATACATTTAAAAACATATTAACTATATGTATTACTGTGTTAGAGTGCCATTTTGTGTGATTTTGGTTGGTGGTGTGCCCCAGGATTTTGCAAATGTAAAAAATGTGCCGCGGCTCAAAAAAAGGTTGGGAAACACTGTGGTGGATGAAAGCTTAAAACAATCAGAAAGCTCTTTGCTCAATCAAAAAAGTTAAGATGGTGTCAAAACTACAATTCCTTGTAAAATAAGAGATTCAGACAACCTCACTCTTTCAAGAACCATCGCTATTAGGATTCTTGGTTTCAACTTGTGAATTCTCACACTCCCATTGCCTAGAAATATTGTGTGTTTAGCGCAGGGGTGGGCAACCTACGGCCTGCGGGCTGGATGCGGCCCGGCAACCGATTCTGTCCGGCCCAGGGAGAAGGGCATCGGGGGCGGGGCCAAGAGGAAGGAGTGCCGCTGCCTCCATCCCATTGCGGGTTCTGTGGGGCCTTTGTCGGCAGACACGCTGGAGGAGTGGCGGCTTTGGAGTGCCTGCCATCCATGGAGGCGATCCGGGCCTGCAGCGGGAGAATTCGGCGACCTACGGCGGCTGATTGCCCTGGCGACCCGGAAGACTTGATCTCAGATCGCCGACTGCTCCCCCTGCAGGCCCGGATCACCTCCAGGGATGGCAGGCATTCCATAGCAGGGCGATCAGCTGGGGAACGGCTGGGGGCGAGAGTGGGCGGAGGCCTGCAGCCTCCGATCGTCTGCCACTCTGCTCTCCTCTGCTGCGGTGGCGGCTGGGTCTGCTTTGCCATCCTCTGGGCAGAGTCCATTGGGCCATTCCATCTTGGTTCGCACCTTGTCTTCTTGAATTTAATTTCATTTTAGTGGTTTTTATTATTATTTTATAATAATTTTATAATAATTATAATATAATATAATAAATAATATAATGTTATATTTTATTATAATTTCAACATATTATAATGTCTATATACACACACTATAATATAATAATTATGATATTAATACTAATAATATATGAATATTTCTTGATATATTAATACTAGCTGATCCCGGCACGCGTTGCTGTGCCCTATTTAGGAGATGTGAGTTTGTATGTGCGTGTGTATGTTTGTGTGTGTCTGAGTATGTATATGTGTGTTTGTATGTATGTGTGTGTGTCTGAGTATGTATATGTGTTTGTGTGTGTATGTTTGTGTGTGTATGTATGTGTGTGTCTGAGTATGTATATGTGTGTGTGTATGTATGTGTGTGTGTCTGTGTATGTATGTGTGTGTGTGTCTGAGTATGTATATGTGTTTGTGTATGTATGTGTGTGTCTGTGTATGGATATGTGTTTGTGTATGTATGTGTATGTTTGTGTATGTATATGTGTTTGTGTATGTATGTGTGTGTGTATGTGTGTGTGTGTATGTATGTCCCGGGCTCCTCTCTGTCCTCTTCGCCCCGCCGTCCTCCCTTGTTTTAAGGCAGGAGGGCAGGGAGAGGAGGAGAGAGAGGTGCCCGCGAAGAGGGCAATCCTCCCCCCTCCTCTGCCGGGATGAAGAAAGAACCGGCCGGAGCGAGGAAGGCCCTGGCAACCACGGCCGGTAAGGAGGAGGAGGAGAGGGGAGCGATCGTCCGTCCCTCGCTGCACTTTCCTGCGCCTCCTCCTCCTCGCCAGGAGCGGCAGGGAAGTGGGGAAGGAGGGCGAGAAGCCAGCGGAGTAGGCGGGAATGGCGCGCCAGCGACCCGCCTCCGTGAGGCGGCGGAGGGTGGGCTGGGCGCCGCCGGTGTGGCGGTGAAGGTGCCGGTGTGGGGGAGAGAGGGGGACGGGATGGATTGGGGGTGGGGAGTCGGAGTGCGAGTGTGAGTGTGTGATTGCTCTCCCTCTGTCCTGCGTTGTGGGGGTTGGGGGTGGGAGGCGCCTGCGCGATGGCTCTCTGTGCTGCGCTCGTGGCCTGCGCAGAACGGGAGCCAATGGGCAGTTTTTGGGGGCTGATTTTGGGGTTGGAAGGTAGGGAGGTGGGTTTTTTTGTGCCACGATTGTACCCTGTGGCCTGGGGGAATGTGTTGGGTGGGTTTTGTGGTTGGGGGGCCTTCAGTTTTCCCGTCCATAAGCGTCAGAAACGGACTCTCTCTTTTTATATATATAGATGTTAATATTAATTATTATTATTATTATTATTATTTATTTCAGCTTGGTAGACCGCTCACTCCGAAGCTCAGAGCAGTTTACAACAATAAAATACCAATAAAAACACATAACAACATTAAAACAGCGTTAAATCCAATCCCCCCCCCCCCCCAATAAACTGTATCAGGACAGTAGTGATGTAGCGGCAGTGACGCGGTGGGTGGCAGGTTATGGCGGGCACCGGTCAGAGCCGAATGCCTGCCTAAACAGCCAGGTCTTAACAGCCTTACGAAATGTCATCAAGTCCTGCAGGGCTCGCGTCTCTTCAGGCAACGAGTTCCATAGCGCTGGCGCGCCACTGCGAATGCCCTCTGCCGCTGCACTGGCTAGCCTGTAGGTCTTTATGCCAGGCACTTCCAACATGCTGAGCCCCTCTGAGCGCAGTGATCTTCTGGGCATGTATGGGGTAAGCCGCTCCTCAGGTACACTGGCCCCAAACCATATAAGGCCTTGAAAGTTGTGAACTAACACCTTGAAGAAGACCCGGAAATCAATTGGGAGCCAGTGCAGTTCACGCAGCACTGGGGTTGCGTGAGCAGATCTTACGGCTCCTGAGAGCAGGCGTGCTGCTGCATTCTGCACTAGCTTGAGTTTCCGGATGGTCGACAAGGGCAGGCCAATGTACAGCGTATTACAGTAATCAAGCTCTCGAGATGAACGTGGCTTGGATCACCGTGGCCAGGTCGCAGCGCGGGAGAGAGCCAGACATTTTGCCTGTCTTGCAGGCACAGGCAACCTTGCGCCTCCATAGACAGCTGGGGGTCCAGCCGACCCCAAGCTTTTTGGCTAGCTGCATAACGCCACACCGTCAAACATTGGCACCGACTTCCCGGGCGGCCCAGCCACAAGATCTCCGTTAATGATGTGTAATATAGTAAATATACTAAATAAATAATGTAGATTAGAATGTAGTTCTTTAGGTGCGGCCCTGCATAATATTTTTTGACCCTTGTGTGGCCCCTGAAAATAACGCCCACCCCTGGTTTAGTGTGCGTTTAGTGTGGGGTGGGGTCGGTGTCTGACTTGGTTATACAACCCATGTGTGGGTGATGGGGTGGGCATCCATGCGCTGCTAGTGACGATAACATGGGATGGCAACGGAGAGGAGAGAAGGGAGGGGAGTCCTCTGCCCTTTAATCAATTGCCTATTAGAGGCCTGCATTGCATATGCGGGGTTAGTTGGGTCTCGATTACATAGCCATGGGGACTTTACCATGTGGATTAAATGGATTTCTCCTCCCCACCAAGATTAACCCGGTTTGCAAAGGGATTAACTTTAACTCAGAAAAAGGGATTTAGCCTGTATTAAGGGGGCCCGAGGCTCCGGGGCTGGGACTTAATCAGGACAGCCTTGTTCTATTAAACCCACCTCCCCCGTGGTAATCGGTGGAGGCGGTGACCTCAGATGACTTACAAGTGAGTAAATCCCACGGATTCTCAATCAGATTTACCATCAGAAGAGGGGCGGGCGAGAGCAGGGTGACACACATTAGCCCCAGTGAATGAGCCTTTCTCCCTGCTGTTTTGGTCTGAAGGAAAATCCCACCATATGGCAACCCTCAACCCAGTGCTTCCTAGCAAGCGCTGGAATATGCCCTCAACTATCAGTGCACATGTGAAGGGGTTAAAGCAGGGGTTTCAGACCTTTTAGACCAGAGAGCTAAAGTGAAAGCAAAATGTTTGGAAATTTATTTATATATGATATATTTTGAGACTGAATTCAACTCAGTGTTGAATTTAGTCTTAAAATATGCGTTATAC